>JFFI01002503.1:0-11606 GCA_001563125.1 Colletotrichum salicis
CCCCCCCCCCTGCGGAGGTTGTTGAAAGCAAAGCTGTGGAATGGCCTTGAAGCAGGCTTTCGAGCAAGATTGTTGAACAAGTGGCGGTCTGTAAGACCCCAAACACCCCCAAACAATGGCCTTGCGGAACACGCGGGGATCAGTCGCGTCTTCCATTGCATCGAGACTTGGTTCTCGTGTCGTTGACTCGAAATAACCGCGAGCGGTAACAGGCCCGGGGTGGGCTTTTTTGGGTGAGGCGGGCAATGCTGGCATATTGCCAGTGATTTGGGCGTGTGCGAGAGATGGTAAATCAATCGTCAGTCGTGAGAGCGTAGTTGACCATGATGTCCTTCATGTTTGCTACATCCTTGCCAGCGAGTGTGAGAGTCTTTGCCAGTCATAGCCCGGCTGAAGAATCGGTATCTTCTTCCAGCGTCGCCCGCCGGCGGAGTCGTGACCAGGTGCCTCCTTATGGCGTATCTTTGGTCGAAAATCTCCGCCGGGAGCTAGGCTAGCCATTGCTCTTCGAACAAATTATACGCGCGCGTCTTGATGACTCTAATGTTCGAGCAAGCCAGGACCGGCCGTCTCAAAGGAAGAACATGATGATGGCCGGCCCGGCTGTCGTCGGCGTTGCAGCTGTTGAAACAACCCGCGGGAGGGTTCTCAGACGGCTTGAGAGCGCCGGCCGAAGCCAGTTGCGTGGCCCAAACTGGATTGACCAAGGCAAGGCCGTGATTAATGCCATCGACGCCCGTAGGGGGAACAATTACTCCCTTTCAGTGTGTTCTTGTGAAAGGACTTTGAGTCGCCCGTTTAGGGTTTCTTGGAGCTTTTTCGAACAGGTCTGAACTTTTTTTTTTTTTCGATGCGCTTGAAAAGTGCTTTGTTGCCGCGGACGAGCTGCGCGCCGTCGGCTGGGGTGTCGCGAATCGTCTCCATCGAGTTGGTACCGCAGTACGTGATCGTTTCGCCTTGGTCGACGTCCATCGCGCCGTACTTCTCGGCCATGATGATTGATGCTGCTGGTCCGATATTGCCATGCTCATCCTTCGTGTATGAAATTCCCGCATTGGATTCACCATGTCCACCGAGATACATCGCGGAGAGTTGGCGCCCACGGGGTGACCATGGTCTCCCACGTCACCCTCAATCGCGAGGCCAGAGCAGTGTGCCCCGACCTCGTTAATCAGCCACAGCGATCTCTTGATGGCTTCGGGCATGCCTGAGATACGGAGAAAAGCAAGGAGGCTGCCCAGGGCTGGAGCCAATGGTGGAACTTTGGCTTATTCGAGCTCTTGAATTCAACTTGGCCTCTTCTAGGTTGAAACAGGCTATGCCTTAGGAGGGCATACCAATTGAGATGGCAGAGGCTCTATTGTCTTATGTTGAGAAGTCTGGAAAAGGCTGGTGTTAGCAATGATGTATGACACCAATAGAGAGGCACATCAAGTTAAACTTGGAATTGTGGTCGACATACCGAATTTTGAACAAATGTATTCAAGCCTTTCTCATTGGTCTTGATTCGAGCTAGCCAGTGTGGACTGTAAATGCGCAAGAGCGACTGTAATCTCGATGGCGTCGCAGCTCTGAGTAGTGACAAGACGACATGTCGAGATGACGACGTCCGTCGGAAGTCGCTTTCGGACGGGGCTGAGATAATTTCAGAGCTGCGACAAAACGTCTGAAGATACGGCGAGGATCATCGTCGCATCTCTCGTCGCATTTTCTCAGACGGTGAACGTCATCCGATTTCGGTAGCTGGAACACGATGAGTTAGCTAAGAATTCTTATAGGCATGTGAACTCCCTTGAACAGGGTCAGAATGATGTGTGGGAAAGAGCTGGGGGCTCATGCTAGGGCTGCAAGTCAAGATTCCTTTGTAGTTTCACTGATGGAATTATGCTTGTGAAGGCTTGGTCACTGAAGTGAAGAGCGATGAGTGAAGAGACTCGATGAATAGAAGTTGGACGAAAGAGAAGGGGGCGATGAAGAAGGGAAGCGATAAAATATGAAATGACGAAGCATAAAGCGACAAAGTATGAAGCAACGAATTGTGAAGAGACGAAATGCGAAGAGGCGAAGTGTGAAGAGACGAAGCCTGCAGAGACGAGGTCTGATGAGATGGGGGTGTATTGGAGGGCGAGGTAGAAGAAGAGGAAGTATGAAAGGACGAGGAGAGCAAAGACCAAGTGTGAAAGGACGAAGATTTTAGGGACGAAGAGGAGGTGATTTTGTGTAGAAAAATGAGGGAAATGGGTACTTACCTGGTGGAAAGGTGAGGTGAAGGAGAAGAAAATTGGCTGGCTTCACACCGCCCTCCAGACAGAGTTTTCAAGCAGCGAGAGCAATCACTCCCCTGTGTCCTAAATTTAATGACAGAAAGAGTAAGTATGGGCATCTTGGAGAAGAAGATGCTGGAACCATTATTGAGCGATGGCAGTAGACGCTCAGGAGCAAATGGGCCCCGAGAATGTGCTGCTGGCAGCCGACGGCTTCCAGGTCGTATGGATTTGGGAATAACTTTGCGCTTACCTGGGCTTGTTGGTATTGAAAGTTTTGCTTGAAGCTGTCGATGAGAGAGGAGAGTTGAAGATGCCGTGGCCACGTGCTCGTGCTGAAGTAAATATCCGGGACTCGACGCGAGTGACGCGTCCCGGCAGGCTTGCCGCGCGCGGCGAGCTTCGTAAGCGTAGAGATAGAAGCTATCGGGAGAATAGGCGTGTATATTCGAGCGACGCGAGATCTCGAGGCGGCGGTTCCTCGATTAAAGCCTTGATTGAAGCGCCAGCAAGAGTCTGGGTGCGGTTGATTTGTTTGGGCCAGAGGGAGCGTGGTGAGAATGAGCCACTGGGGTTTGGGAAGTGAGAATGAGAGGAAAGTAAACTTGACGGAAAGGGATTGAAATTTGGGAGCAGTATGAAAAGTGGAAAGGGTACATGTAGTACGGTAAGGTAGGCGAAGTTGAGGTTGGTGAATGGAGGCTGCAAAATATGTGGTTGCCGGGGAGAAATGAATCACCCGGTGGCCATGGGCGTCAAAATTCTCTCTCTTTCTCTCTCTCTCTCTCTCTCACTATTTAAAAGGAAGGAGACACCGGGTCATGTGATCAAGAAAGAAGAAGGTATGGGCGCTGAACGCATAGAATCTGGAAAAGGTTGGTATAAACATGAATACGTGAGTCCCTAGAGCCAAGTGGTGATGCACCTGAGTAGGGTTGGTTCGAGGGCCGTGTACCTACCTTAGGTAGAAACGTAGGCGCGAGGCGTTGGAATGTTGCCCTTTGGAATTCTATCGATTGTTTTTGATAGGTGCTCATCTTGGATAGAGTGGCCGGTTCCTTGGAGATAGAATACTGATAGCCATTTGGCCTTCATGAAGCTCTGCTGAACAAAGGCAGTGTTCGTTGTCAAGCTTGAAAACGCCGAAACCCACTCCAACGAGCCTCCTCTGTTCGCAATGCCGGTGATACATGGTAAGTTTCAGCCTAGTTCCTTTCAAAAAAAAAAAAAGTTTTACCATACTGAGAAAGACGGTGTCCACGGAACTTTTCTCCGCGTTTGTCCAGGGATCAGAACCATGAACGTCCATCTTGAGGCGCTCTTCAGCCTTTCAGAGACTCGATCACCTGATACCTAAAAGGCCAAACACCATTTAGTTCAAAACACAGTGCTTCTTCCTATCTTCATGGTTTGCCTGCTCACCCCTAATTTCCCGCCCTCCCAGCTTCTAGGTAATTGGCGGAGAAGATAATCACCAGCTCTCCCAATCCCCCCTTTGAATTCTGAGCAGTCTTCTTTGAGATGCTGCCCACGTTCACCGCCCACTGCGTCCCGGTATTGAAACAATAGAACATGGAGGACCTCATAGCCATCGACCTTACCTTGCCATTCATACAGTAATATGATTCCGCTGCTACATATAGCCTACGTGGCAGTCCAATATCTCAACCTGTACTATTTGAGCCTTTTCTCCATCCCAAGCTTATAGAACACATAACACCCAAGTTCACTGGCATATGTGATCGCAAGAGTATTCGAATCTTTCCTCTCTCCCATGTGCAGTCTCCCAAAACAAAATCTCGTTCACACCCCACTACCAACTACCGGCGAAGATGAAGCTCACGACCAACACCATCACTGCACTTATTGCCCTCTTGACAGTTGGCTTCGTCAGTGCGTTGGATGGCGGCTTCTCGAAAAGCTGCACTAAGGCAGGAGAGTTCAAACTCGTCCCAGGCGTCAACGATTTCACGCTTGATGCCAAATGTAGACGCATCAACAAAGAGGATCACCAGGCCAACCTCTCTCTCAATGACTGTATCTCGTATGAAATTGGGAAAGGAGTAATGGAATGGAACATTGAGCGGAAAGGGTAATAGATATCATGTCCATACCTCCCGAGTTCTCACTTTTTGAACATACATACTAACCTCCTTACTTCTGCCCCTCAGGCCCGTTTTCGGCAAGGCCTGCATAGGCTGCTTTCTCCACGTTTTCGCAAAGAACACGATGTACTGCTACTGCACGCAATCCGACAGCAAAATACGAAAGGAGATTAGTTTGAACCTTGGTGGGTTTAGTTTGACAGAAAATCACTTGCATGCGGCCAGGCTCTAATGATGCTTCTATGGCATCAAGAACGTAAACGGTGTCCTTGTGTGCGGCACCGTGTCTGGCACTTGAGGCTAGTTAGTGTGTGCAAATGCTTTCAACTTCATATCACGGTTTCCCTGTGCTAGTATGGCAGACGGATTTTTTTCTCTTCTTTTTCTTTTCAGAAGTCCCGATGTTACAGATCATGATGTGGATGAGCGGAGTTAGCAAACAACAAGAAATGATCCTCAACGTCCGATCTAATTAGCGATTACATTAAGATCGGGAAGGATGATAATCTGAGCATCGTTCGTGCTGTATGCTTTCCTCAGTTTGTACACATGGCAAATCCCATTGATATTGGTCAAATGAGGCTTTGTTCTTGCATTCCTAAGATGAAATTTATATATTGTCGCAAAAACGATGCCGTTAATTGCGGGCAGCAATCAACGCCATGTATACCCTATGACATATTTTAAATGCGAGCTTCAATATCAATTTAGTTGGAACAAGCCATCTTTGCACTTGGGCTTTGTTATACATCTGAGGTAGTTGAGGCTCCCAGTAGCCCGTTTCATAGGCTGAAATTTCGTGTACGTCTCAGCATAGCCGCTGCAATATCCTGATTTCCGTGTATTCTTTTCCTCAAATTTCAAGTGGTAATAGGAAAGAATCCCAAAAGATTTCATGGGTGCGGTGCAGTTTTAAAGTGCCTAGACCCGCTGTTGCGTGTGAACACTTCTCCTTCATTGAGTGTTGGTATTCCTATCACAGGGTAGTTGGTTCGGGGGTGACGAAGGGTCAATTCTCTGTATTGACTGTTTCCGGTAGTATGTAAAAGAGGGAGGTAACGTAGGATTCTACGTGGTATATAAAAAGGAGGTTCTAACCGTAGGTTGGGTGGGAAGTCGGAATCTATTCAGGGGTCGTAGTTGCCCCCTGCGCTGCCCAGCCCCGAGGGGACTTCCAATCCGACATTAATCAAATCTTCCTTGATGCATGTTCGCATACTAATGCATGGAAACCTTGACATAAAATCTCTTGGGTAGTCGAGGTCTATCGCCGCCAATTCCTTACGTTCTTCCCTCTCCTTTGGTGCTCACCGGAGCACGGATGGAAGAACAAACGAAATAAGCCCGGCTCGTGCTTTCAGCAAAAAACACAGCAATGATCGTTCTTGGGTGACGAATTCATCTACCAACTCCCCTGACTTCCAACCTTCCATTACCTGAAGCCAGGCGCAACTTAAAGATCCAAGGGCTTTGGTGGAATGGACGCACGCGTGCACACGTCTGACGCATTCAGAAGAAACTCACCACTTTACTTCAAACCGATGATTGAGGCCTTCATGTGTTCCTAGACGAGTTGTCGGGGCATAAGCCGTTGACAGCAATCTAGCCGCCAGGATACGAACACTGCGCAGCCGGGATTGAGATAATTAGGATAGTCATACAGGTGCACTTTAGACAATCGTAACGCCATCACTTCGATTTGGGACGCATTTACACTTCGGAGAAGACGTGTCAAACTCAAAGGTACTTCGGATTCGTTCACTGACAGCGGGACGGATAGTCTTGTTCAAGACAAAGAAGATGTATTTAAAGAGCCAAATGGCTGAGACCTCGGTGAAGAGGAAGAAGGTTTTGGTATCTGAGAGGTAAAGAAAAGGTCGTTTGTCGTACTTCCCAACCAGTCATGTGGTCGGGGGGATATTGTCCGTGACATCGTGTTTCGTTGCATTGTTTTTTTTATAGTGAATTTCGTTTCGTTTCGTTATGGTCATGTCGTTTCTGTCGTAGAAAGATTGTTGTGTGACTACTCATCTGTTGTGGGCAGTCGGGCTCGGGACTTGCTCAGTGTGTATATCATGGTACACCAAGCACACCCCGACGTTAGGATGTAAGTGTGTCGGAGATCGTAGATTCGAATCCAACACGGGTGAAGTAGTTCATCTCGTGTCGGCGGTTTGAGTTTTGGGCAAACCGCCATCGAGGTTACTTGGTTCGGATGTTCTGCAGGTGCATGTGCAGACTGGCGAAGCTGATGGGGAGCTCGATGAGTGAGCTCTTCATGCTGGGGGTGTTGCACGAGGCAGGGATCTCGACTCGGAAAGCCTCGAAGCTGGGTCGGGCGCCTGGAAAAGGGTTGTTAGTGTGCGGACTCAGACAGAAAGCTTGATGAGGCAAGATATACCCAAGCCGTGCAAGCTGGTCGCCGCAACCTTCTCGACGTGCGAGCGCTCTGCTTGAGTCTCAGCAACGTCGGTGCTGTTGTCGAAACCGGCAGAAAAGGTGTTGTCCGGGGCCGATGCGAGATCGGCGGGGCAGCCGGTGGCAGCAGCACCGTGCTCCCCGGCCGAGACGCCGAGGATCAGTGCCAGGAGCACTGACAGTAGCCCCAACAGCCTCTGCCACGAAGGCGAGGCCTGGGCCATGTTGGATGATTGTTTGGGTGGTGTTTCGAGGGGGGCCTCGAAAGAGGATATCTTCCAAGAGAGAAACTTAGACAAGAGATGCGGCCACTGATCAGTCTTTAATAGACCGCCATCGCGAGTGCGCGGTTGCGTGAGTGAGCAACTGAGCACCCGGCCAACGGACGCCGAGCCGGGGTGCGCAAGAGGCGGTGGGCGTTGAGTTAGCCAGCCACTCGGTTTCCTGTCGTCTTTTCACGATCCCCTGCGATTCGCAAGAACATCATCGGCGCATAAGACTCTTTCGCTGAAGAACGAGCGCAATGGGTTTAGCACAACTGAGCTGGCCATGCATCTGTGGGCTTGAAGTTTGGCGGTAAAGCCTCGCGTGGTTCGTCCAAAGACTGAATCGGGAGTTTTGCGCCATGGTTCGTTTGTTGAGGATCCGCTGGAAGCACGTTGCGACGAACCGGATCTTGCAAAAGGCGACGAATCCTTGACTCGCATGCCGGGGGAGTGATTGGATCGAGCGGTCGTGAACGGGGTTGGGTGCGATGTTGACCGGGGAGCAAGACCACACCGCAAGACTGCAAAGGAAGAAACTCCACACGATGGTGAGTTATTGGATCAGGATTGTCACCAGGGTGTCAGCGGCCGGGCCTGTTCGTGCCCAACCCTTCTTCTTTGCCAAACAATGAGGCGATCCGGCCGGTGTTTGTCGGCGGTTGTGATCCGTTGGCCGGAGAAGGTCCCGGCCGAGTCGGAGTAGACCTGAACAGCTTCGGCCTAGCGGCCTGAGGCAAAAGAAAAGAGCGCCGAGATGCTGGCCTCAGGTGTGTCGTATTGTGGAGGGAGACCGAGATTGCGAAGCGGGTATCAGATGATCTGATAAGATGCTATCTACTAATTATAACGTGCGCCTAGATCTTGTCCTACCACATCGCTATAAGAGCCTTGTGTTGGAAGTTGGGCCTGACTGACGAGCATCTTTTTAGGAATAAACATGTGAACAGTGAACCCATTGTTCTAGGATAACTTTAGATCGACGAGTTGCCTCGGATAGTCTCGACGTTGGAGAATGTAAACTGAACCTACAATATCACTCTATACATACTGTATGTTATTTACGGGAAACTGGAGTTCCATTGAGCAGTTCGATCTACAATGATGACTTTGCAGAACTCTGTTCGAAAGTTTGCCCGTCGCAACGTAACTATCCTTGATCCCCCACTTCAACCCGCGCCGATGCGACCTGAACACCTCGGCACTCTCGGCCGCCAGAACATGATTCGCCCATCGGCTGAAGGCATTCAGCGAAGAACATCTAGCTGCGAGTTATCGATCCACCGAGAGGATCCTCGGAAGAGGTTCTGTATGCAACAACTTGCTCATTCGGGACATAACCATGGTATATAGATGCGGTGCAGCGCGCGCCCTCGGCGTAGACCTCTGTTTATTTTCTGCCCAGCCGTCTTTCATACTGTCCTTTCGAAAGCTCGTCGTCACTGTTATCAAGATGAAGTTTATCACAGCTGTCACCGTTTTGGCTTCCACTGCTACGGCTCTGGAGTGGCTCCCCGTTGTGCCCCTTCACGCCCGCCAGGTCACCAGCGGAGCCAAGTACGAGTGCCACGAGAACTGCGGTATGTTACTCACAATGCTTCCAACGCCGCATCAGACAGACAGACTCATGACAATATCTAGGCTATGCCATTCTCGGAGCAGCCGAAGACAACTACTGCACCAACTCAACTTGGACGGACTACTTTGAGGGATGTCTGCAATGCGCAAATACGTTTGACATCTGGCAATACTACGGAGACGGTGTCACAGAAGCCGCGAACGGGTGTAACCTTGACGCGACACCTGTCACCGCATCGAACAGCACGACGAACGCAGCTACAACAGCCGGTACATCTGGCACAGCTGGTGCCTCGTCCACTGCTTCTGCAACCGGCTCGATCTCGGTAAGTCTTTGTTCGAGAATGAACTCGGATTACAGTTGAGGTACTAACGGAATTTAGTCTGCCACTTCGAGCACCGACGCCAGTGCTGCCACTAGCAACCAGCCTGCTACAATCGTTTTCGCATTGGCTGCTGTTATGGCTGCAACTCAGCTCTTGTGAGGGGACCGGATACATGTATGATACCATGAGATGATGAGATGAGGCGACAGGATTCGTGATGCCTAGTTAGAAGCACGCACACGCTTCGAGAAGGAGCTGGAAGGTCCTGTGTATAAGGTTGTGGGGGAAAACTCATCATGAGGTACTCGTAACGTGAGAGATGAGTCGTGGATACCAGCGGGAACGTAATTGAACTGTGCTACGGGTATGTCATCAATTAATGAGATCTATCTAAGTATGATAGACTATGCATAAGGACTACCACGCCGCTTTCTCCCTTGATATCATTGTAGCGCGTGATGATTCATCAACATAGCTTCTGGTATCATCTTAATGCGAAGCTCTTCCAAGGCCACCAATTCGCTTCCACCGCGCAGGTGTTTCATATACCTCACAATCCTCCCATACTTTAGCATAGACCCGAACCACAACCGGCGGAGTCAATTGATGAAGGTTGCTGAGACCATATGATACTGAAGGCTTGTAGTCCTTCGCAAAGGCTTAGCCAAGTTTTTAAGACTCTCACAAAGATTCAATTTCTCACATAAAACGGTTCTCGTCTTGGTCAAGTACTTCCATTACATTCGGTTATGTTAGATTGATCAATAGCGAGGCGAATCAGCTCAGAGTCTCTCGTCGGTCTCTTAATTCACAGTAACGATCAGATTCATGGTCAAATGTTTCGAAAAAGACGGATGCTCTTATTTGATAAGTCTACAAAAAGCAAACGCCTATGCAATGTACCAGCCAGCTACTCCAAGTGGCTTTTGTATTTATACAGTGAAAGCTCCACGTGGAGTAGTAAGAAATGAAACATCTTCCATCACTAGAAATCGTCCAAACACGCTCCAGATAAAGCCGTTTGCTGAACCAAGTGGTCCAAGTCAAACCCATAAGCCGAATTTGTTATCGTCGAAGTTGTTTTTGTCGCTTAAGCGGAGGTGGGCTCAGCGGAGGGAGCGCCGGAGGGAGCATCGCCCCCGAAGCCGGGGAAGTTGCCGCCGAAGCCGCCGGAGGGCTGGGCAGCGCCGGGGACCTGGGTAGGGCGAACACCGGAGGGGAGAGCACCGGTGCCGTGGTTCTTGCCCTTGCCCTTGCCCTTACCCTTGCCGGTAGGGCGGGCGCCGCCGGACTGGGTGCCGGTGGGGAAGGGGGTCTCGACAGCCTGGGCGCCGAAGCCAGCAGCCTCCTCGGAGGAGCCGCGGGTGCGGGTCTGGAAGCCGGAGTGACCACCGAAGTGGGGGAAATTGCCGCCGAAGCCACCGGAGGGGGCAGCAGCGCCGGGAACCTGGGTAGGGCGGGCACCGCCGAAGCCAGTGGGGAAGCCACCGGAGGGGAAGCCGGGGAAGCCGCCGCCGAAGCCGCCGGAGGGCTTAGCAGCACCGGGGACCTGGGTAGGGAAGCCGGACGGGAGGTCGGTGGGGAAGCCAGTGGGGAACTCGGCCTCCTGGTCCTGAGCGAAAGCGCCAGCCGAGAAGGCGGCAAGGATGGTAGCGGCGATAACGTTGGCCTTCATTTTGTCTGAGTTATGAGAATGACTGAGAGGTTGTTTGTGAGGTGGGAAAGGTTGGTAAGGAATGTGGTTCGAAGGAACGAATGAAAGGCTTGGTATCAAGAACGGAACAGAAGACTAGCTTCAATGTGTTTGGAATGAAAGTGATGAAGATGGAGTGGGATGGAGAGCAAAAAGAAGATTGGTCTTGGAAGGAGAAAAGCTGCAACTTATATCGATCTCGACTTCTGGGATCCGATTTGGCTCATGGCTTGCCAGGATGGCGTCAACTTGGTCGAGCAAGTTGGAGCAACGTGGTGAACCGTTGCGCAATCGGACGACACAGATCGACAAGGGGGTTCGACCCAGCCCGGCGGGATGTGGGCGTTTAGCAGAGCAAGAACCATGTTTGGCCCCGGACGAGTTGCCACTATCCGGTAGTTGTCTGCGGCTCAAGCTCCAGCTTGGATAGAAGGGTGGCCCGACTTTCCCGCTTTCGATCAAGACAGAACAGTGGTGAAAAGCATGGGCGCCATATTGCTGTCAATTTCCAACGAGTGGGTTCTCAGGGGTAACAGGAGTTTGGCAACCGTTGGCCTAGCTTTCCGCGGCGGGATCAGGATTGATGGATGGATGCCGCGTGGGTGGATGGTGCGGATGGTGGATGCGCGCAGCTCAGCGAGTCAACGGTGCTCACTGCAGCAAGTTAGCAACTGCTCGAGCCTCGAGGGTTCTAGACCAGACCAAGGAACAACAGATCTTCTCCAGGATTGGGACATGACTGGAGTGTGTGTGGGAGACTCTGAGTGGTTGGGCTTCGATGTTCAGCCCATCACGGCCGTGTGTTTCAAGGAAGACGGGTCCAGGGTCTCCACCGCTCCCTTATTTTCCGACCATGGGGCGTTTGCTGTAAATTAGAGACGCCGTCGTCTTCGTTTCACCTTTACATTTTGGGGCGAGGGGAACGGTGCCGTTGTTCCTATCCGTAGTTCGGGGGTTTT
>JFFI01002504.1:0-68016 GCA_001563125.1 Colletotrichum salicis
AACCGTACGGTTGCCCTGCTGACGTGTATACCAACACAGACCGAATATTGGCTGACTCGGTTGAGCGAGGCACAGCCCTACAGATATTAATGCGACGAGTGTCCTTCGCCAGTCGGACCCATCTGGCGGCCTTTTTATAGTTCGGCTGAAGCTTCATGTTCGCGAATATGGGTCTAGCAACCTTCAATGTTGTCGCAGTGGATGATCGAGTTGGAATCCGACTGCTTTCCAGAACTGATGGTCCCAAGCGGGGTTCCCAGTGCCCTTGATGGAGGGGGCAACTCGCTCTCGGGCGAGGAACTTTGGACAAGGGATGTTCCAAGGCCCGTAGCAAAAAGCTAGAGTAGCCGGATTTCCCACCGGTGATTGCAGTCCATGAGTGATGGGCTATGGTAGATGGTCTCTCGACATATGTTCATTTACGGGAGGGGGAGTTGAGAAGTTGCAAACGGCAAGGCATCTTACTTGCATCGAGATGTCATCTTTAATTATATACTAGAATTGAAAACATGTACTGTCTTTGCGTCCAAATTTCTACTTTTATATGCCCCTGAGACCTTTCGTTTGGGAGTATCGATGACAAAAATGCTCTATTCAGTGAAGACCTTCAGTTCAACCAGACGGACGCGCTTGCCATCTTGCGGCTTCACGAGAATGCGGAGAGACTGGGTGGAAACTCCAGTCCACTTCGTGTTGGTAATACCGTTCGCCAATGGCACGTCATAAGTCGCATCAGCCACATCAGTCCATTCACCGCTCAGAACCTGCAACTTGTAGCTGGCGGGGACGTCGAAGCCCTTCTCTTCATTCGCGAAGAAAGCGATCTCAGCACGGGCAGCCTCAACAGCGGATCCAAACTCGATGCTGACCCATTCCTCGGCAGTGCTACCCTCGGGAGTATCAAAGCCGTTGGCGATGGTGTCCTGGGTCCAGAACCAGATGCGACCATCGAAAACATCGTGGACACGGTTGATGTCGTAGTTGGGGACGGAAGCGTTGATGATGGGGAGGGGCTCGGTGGCCTGAAGCTGAACGGCTTGGTCAAAGGGGCGCGCGACAGATACGGGCGCGCGCGTGACCTCGGCGGTGAGCCTCTCGAGCTTGTCGGAGGAAGAGACGACCTTTCCGTCTACTTCAACGCGGAGACCCGCTTCGCCGTAGCGCTCACCGGTGGCGTCCCATTGAACGGAAACTTCACGGCCATGGTACAGGATGCGATCCGCGCGGAAGTAAGAGATGGAGGAGGGGTCCGCTAGGGGGTTGACCTCAAGAACGTCGTCCTCGCGGGGGCGAATGCCGACAAAACCGGTGACAATGAGATCAACGTAACCAGAGTGGAAGTAGTGGTGCGAACGCCCAAGACCAACAATCGGTTCGCCGGTGTCAGGGTCGTAGTTCTCCTCGATGTCCAGGACGTTGTCATAGTGCTTGTTGTAGTGCTGGTTGGCATACTGCTTGAGCAGACGAGTGTAGTCTCCAACACTAACATGGGCCGCGGTGTTCGGGTAGTGGTCAAGGACGTTGGCAAGAGAAGTCAAGACCTGAGTTGTCTGGTATGGCCAAGAGGGACCGTTCCAGTGGCACTCGGTGTGTGTACCCTCGTATCGCCAAACGCGCATGTAGTATTCGTACGAAGGCTCAACGGTACGCAGGCCAAAGGGGCCACCAAGCTCCTCGGAGTTCAGCGCGTGCTTCCACGCCTCGCCAAACTTAGCATCGTCGTCCAGCAGGTCGTGGGCCCAGGGAACGAAACCAGCAAGCTCACGGCCGCGGATGAAGTCCCAGTAGGTGACGTTCTCGTTGTTGACTTGGTACCGGTCGATGAAGTGCTCAAAGGTCGAGTTCCACAAGTCTCTCTGGAGATTATCCTTGATGTTTTGAGCGCGAGTGTTGTAATCCTCCACAAGGCTGTCCAGACCACCCTTGAGTGCGGCGGTCTTGGCGATCGCACGAGCATTGGCGTACTGGTACGTATTGATGGTGGGTCGGAACGCTTGGCCTCCAAAGAATCCATCGTAGCCGCCAGAGGCATCGATACTCGAGATGGTGTACTCCGTGGCGTCGGCAATCGGCTCGATCCAGAAGAGTCCCTTAGCCTCATCATAGTGGTCTCCGACCCATTGGTTGTAAACCCGCTGCATATCGTCGAGGAGAGAGATGGCGAGGGCCGGGTCGCCGTCAACCAGATAGTTTCTCCAGACTCCGTCGGCCAAGCTCTCAGAGTACTGACGGGGATTGCTGTCCGCACTGTACATGAAGGTTGCGTGGTCCTGCTTGAAGCGAGGATCGCGGCACCACCGGCCCTCGGACAGGTGGAAGATGGCGGCGCAGTTATTGGAGGCCCATGGCTGCGTTTGCCAGCCGACGTTATCAATGAACTCGGTGGTGATGTAGCCGTACTTGGTGCCGACGTCGCGCTGGTGAGTTCGGTAGAGGTTCCAGCGGTAGTAATAGACGTCGGTGATCTCCGTATCGCTTGACTCAAACAGAGGGATACGGTTCTTGTACCAAGGCGCGTCGTTGCCGAAGTACTTCTCTGTGATGGCGTCGACGTCCAAGGCAGCTTGCGCAATGCGGGCGCCGAGAGGCACCACGGCCAGAGTTGCGGAGAACCTCATCTTGTCAAGTCTGAAAAGGCGATTGAGCTGGTTCAAGAGAGCCGAGTGGAAGGCTTGAGGTTGCTTAATCCTAGTAAGCTCTGGAATCTGCGACGGGGAGTTGGCTCCATCATTATATATCAGCCCTCGTGCGGCTGTTAATGGCAGAATATTTGATTAGATCAATGTTGTCGGGAATGCTACACAAACTGCACCACTTCAGGATCCCATGATCCGGCAAAGGCCTGGCGTCTTGGCTTCGCAACTCAAATTTCCGTGTCTAACAAACCTGCGCTTAATGAGAACCTGCATAGTGCCTGCAGATTGCCCTTAAGAACTACACCCGTACCAATCGTACCGAGCCGCTTCCCCTGACATGATCCAGAATTGCCGTGACCACACACGGGCAGAACCGATGACGATGGCGACTGGCAGGGGGAGGTCTGGGGTGATTATGGGGGCTGGGGTCCCCGCATCTCGGGCGATTGGCGCGCGAATGAGACGCTGCCGACTCAGACGCGGTTTTCGCGGGCACGGGCGACTAATAGTCACTGAGGAAATGATCAACGTCTACTCCTTTACAGATACGAGATGGGAGAGGTAAGTTTGAGGCTATCGCGAACGGTTTGTCTGGGCATGGGATATGTTTGGGCACGAGATATCGTGCCGTGGGGCAATACGAAAAGGTCTGTACGGAGTAGACAATATGGTTTAGGACATGGAATAATCAAGCGACGATGCAACCATAATCTTGTCTCAACCGCATGCGCTGGCTTTCGATTTGTCGATATATCTGGCGGCAAAGCCGAACCTATGTGACAGAACAAAAGCGGCAATAGGATTCTGTACCTGAACAGTGAGCCGTCGCTTAAGTTAGGTAGTCGGATCAACCCGTGCGGCTACCTGCATCCGGCATGGATGGCACATGCGTGAACATGTTGCATACAGTTACGGATCGACGTCGACGTCGCTTCCATGTGTCCTGGCCGGCCTGTTAGAACCATTAGCTTCAAGTGCTATCGGACCTCAAGCAAGGTGAGGTCTGGGTCGAACGAATAATCTTGTGTTGAGGTATCAAGCTGGCATAAACGGTACTATTACTAACAATTTCAATCTACAGAAATCTTTCACTGCTCAAATATTCCCATATCTGGACAGGATATCGACTTTCCGTACAGAATCCTAACATCAATCAGTGCTTTTTCCGGCCCTCTACAGCCGAACTTAAAGCAGTAGCATGTGATTATTGAATCAAAATCCATCAAACACCGGAAGCCCATAGCGATATTTCTTGACTCGAAATTGCGTCTCCTGATGCCACGCGTTCTTAAAAACTTCAGACGTTCTCGAGCAACTCGGGACAATCCCTGAACTTCGAAGTCGTCAATGTTTGGGCGAGAAAGCCAAGACTGACTGACGGAAGTCAGAATTGAGCTCATCGAATTCTATTGATGGATTTCAATTTCGCCTTGCACACTCGAAACTATCGTACAAACCTCACCTTGTCCTGTGCTCTCGTAGGCATGGAAGCGAGTAAATGGATATGCTGACGGATATCCGACCCGATGAAGCTCTCACTCAGGACTGGACCCTCCATATCACCTAGGTACGTACGTTACGAGTGTACTACACCTCCTGTCTCTGTTTATCTCTTCGCATTTCCGATGGATTCGAGAACTGTGTTACATTCCTCTTCCTATGCAGCCCCTCCGTACTAAGAGTTACATCGCCTGGTTCTAGTACAGAACATCGGATGAGATTCAATACGCATGGGACTTTGCACGAACCAATCCGTCGGCTACCTTTTCCATAAAGACATCTCCCTTAAAGCTCTTCTCCCACTCTCTCGGAATTGTGAGGGCATAATATTACAAAGTTATCAACGCAACATGTAAATAGTTATCAGTGCACCCCTAAGTGGGGTTGCTGAAGTTTTGGCCTGTCCCAAGAATCCCGTATCGGGGACCACACAGGATTTAAACCCGCTGACTGCATATCCGCATACTCGCTATCCGTCGTTGATGCTGCATTGGGATGATCCAGCGCGAGACTCTCTACCTCAATTTCAAGATTGTCCAACTTTTGTTGCCGCCTCTTGCCAGACCCAATTGTCGGCGGGGCCGCGCTTTCAGACACATTCGAGTCCTTGCTACCTGACATGGATGGCAACAGGCGTCTAAGAACGGGCACGCATCCGCATACCACGGCAAGATTTGCCTCAAGAGCCGTCCATATCCAAAGTTCAAACCCGTCCCATGTCACATCGTAAGTCTCTTTCTCGACGAAATGAGCCCAATATGTCCTCATAATTCCAGCCACAACAACGACTGTGCCGAGACTGAAGAGAACGATAAGGATAAGTCGTTGCATCGTCGGTAGCCTTAGCTTGAATAGTGTAGGCATAGGCAAAATGTAGACGGCAAAGTCCGTCAAGACCGTGGTGATGGTTTGGCCCGCCAGAGGTGGCCACTCGTCGATACAGTTGCGGTTCTGAACGAACAAGTCCCAATAGTGCCATGCGGGTCTGGATATTATCAGTCAGTATTCCGGAGAGGGCATGGTAGGAGTGGTTGTCTTACAAGCACTGAGTCCAAAGAGCGATAAGAAATATCCACATCAAGGCGAAGACGAAGCCCATAGTGACCCACGTCAGCTTTCGGAACCATGATCCGAGAGGGGCTATTCTAAAATAGCTTGTGAGGATGGAAAGCTTCGAGAGGCCTGATGCAAATAAAAAGAGAGTTTGGCCGACGATAGATACCTGTGTTATTCCTGTCAGTTCCTTGCCTAAATTCAAGTTGCCGAAACCTGATGAGCCTTACCTGGCGGCCCAGTCTCTGTTGAACGGGAGTCAAGTCCCACACGTGGAGATCCCATCCGTACAGTTGGGTAGCTATTGCAAGGCATGTCAGTTATCATGTGCCTCTGAACAGTGGACTTCGAGCCTCGCAGATCTTGGGCTATCATACCAAGAATGACGCATACTGTAACGGATATGCAGAAGATCTTTGAAATGAACAGTTAGCCTTTGCTTAGGTATATGACCGATGTTTCCACGGGATTTTATACATACTACAGCAGCAACCATCAGCCAGTCATCCCACCAGCTCCTTCGTATCATGAAGAGCCGAACGTATAGTCGTAAGGCCAGGCAGATCAATGCCACGCTCAGCGATGTCAGCTCGATGATGAGGAGTGCCGGTCCTCTCTGAACGGGATCGACATAGTTTGGAGCCGGCCATAGCAAGATGATTTCGGCTGGTGGAAATCTCATCGTGGATATGGGATGTTGAGGCCGGTCACATATCCACTTGAGGTTGAGCCTTCGGGGTTGTCGAGGTATGAGTCCTATTATCTTTCAGATTTAACGGCAGTGAAGAGGGAACAAGGCTCCAAGCCTTTGGTGCAAATGTTTCTGGAGTATGTAGCGTGGGGAGTTTATGTAAAAAGAATCGAGAGAGCCAAAGGGACGGAGACGGGTGAGGAATCCTCCAATGTGTCAACGATTTAGATTCAACACCGGTGGGCGCTGTCCCTTTTCCGTGCCTAGTATGTCTCATGCTTGGCAAAATTGACAGATCCCGTCAGAACCTTACCGTCGCTCACGCTACGTTTTGCTTTCCATAACTGTACGGCTAGTCGTGGGCAGAGCTGAGGCTAAGAGGCTTCGAGGTTGTAGAGTTCCCACTTGGAGGCCAATCAAGGCGGTCTAAGCTGGAGCTTGTCTCTCTTGAGTCAATTTCGAGTCAAGGATGTATCGCCCTATTTGAGACGGAAACAGCGCTAGTAGACACCATCACAATAACACCCGTGGCGTCCCGCGTCATGACCCTGTATCTGCAAGAGAATCGAGGGTCTGAAATCTCAGCTTTTGGTACATCTACAGGGTCGATCTTTTGACTTTTGAATCGTTTGGAATGGTGAATGGCTTTCCCATAATGCAGGGAGGACGCTTGCCATTGAGATGCAAGCTGAGGATGCATGAGGCTGTCGTTTTTCCCGAACGCATCTTACAGAAGATGTGACGAGAAATTAATTTGAAAAAGAAAGACGACATGGAAAGCGTCATGACTTCAAGTTCAGGATAAAACCCCTCGTTGGGCACCATGATCACCCGGATAGCCCCTCGCGATGCCGCACAGAACACAGTCTAAGGTTCCCCACTGATCGACAAATGAGGGCCTTCATAAGGTATCATTACCGTACCGGACTGTCTTCAATCTCAGCTGAGGCAGCTTCTTTGGGAGTAAAGACGTTCCGGTCCTCCGGATGACCTGAGCCTGAAGCTCCAAAAGAGTCAGAGGATGCACGGAGCAACAACCGACATGACAAAGAAGACTTCACATTCCGCATTCCGGGAGGCGCCGAGCTACACAGTCAAACGTGCGATATGCCAACTGCCGTAGCCGTTGGCCGTAGGCTAGAGACTAGATGCTTCGCCACGGCTTGGTCCGCTAATAGCTATACTAGACCACATGCCGGCAGCTTGAACGGATCGAGTTCGTTGCGCCACAATGCATGAAGGTTCAAGTTTATAACTTCATACCATGCGGCCATAATTCCATTTAATTTCTAGAAGTCTTTAGACCTCCTCGATCCAGGTCGTTACTCCGAAGAGATCGACATCAAGCTCAAACCTCAATAATTATACGTTGTGCGATCTTCACCTTACCAGTTGGAAGCCCTGCACAAAGGCGGTGACGGTGCGTGCATGTGACTTTTCAGATGGCGTAAAAGTGCATGTGCCTCTGCAGACCAAGCTAATATGATAATAATAACCTGCCCACAGACGAGATTTGTGTCAAAATTCTCCCTTCCAGGGGGCATGTTCCAGGGGGCATGTTCAAAAGCTCGACCGGTACGAGTCGAAAGATGTGGAGATCTTGCACTGACCTGTAGTGTTTCTTTCAACCAAGCGTGGGGGAGCAGTGAAACACCCAGCGCTAGTTCTAAACTAGCCTGAGCATGTTTGTTTTCAGAACGTTACATTGACTAAGGTAAAGTTACCAGGGAGTTTGACAAATACCGAGGACGATGAGGTGCTCGATATTCCAAGGCTATGGAGTAGTAGACATGTGTCAACCATTGCACAGTCAGATTCGGGAATCGAGAGAAATCTGATTTGACTGCATGGCTCGCAGGTCGGTTTTAGAGTTTTACCTCAGAACAGTAACCGCTCGATGGCTGAAACGGAGGTTGACAGCTGAGAACAAAGAATGCTGCCAGAGGTTTTCGCATCGAATCAAGTCAAAGTTCGTGTAGTGACACTGAAGTAGCGGTTTCCCGCGGCTTTCCGATAATTCGAGGCATTTCCAACGGCAAAGTTATTTGAAAGAGACCTAGCTAAGAGAAGCGCATCCATTCGCCACGTCATTTAGAGAATAGCTTTGGTGTTGAATCACTTGAGAGTAGGCAATTGTCGATAACCGTGCTTTAGTGAAATTGAATGATTGATTGTAATTCCGCAGATCAGTTTGCTTATGTCCCGTCAACTACCTGTTCCGATTCATTGTCGTCAATTGCAGCTTCCAGTTCAGCTGGAGAGTCTTTCTTTCGTGTCACCTGCATCTATTTTTAGTCCCGGTTGCCGATGATTCCAAGTTTAGGATACGCAGATGACTCTACGCCTGGCGATCTATCTGCTAGTGATGTTGGAACGTGTATCTCATATACGAGAGCTTTGGCTATTAACCGGGCGAGTCAGACTGCAGCTTCGCGAACAGTGCACCTACTCATAGCATTCACAAAGCTTCCAACTTTTGAACTCATGGCTCAAGGTAAAGGAGCCTAGACCTTGAGATATGGAAATAGGCTCGGTTTTAGTAGCTGAATCAGAATTGCACTGCGAGATTAACGCCAATTATTTGGAAGAAAAATGTTCCTGAATGGCGGTCAACTCTACTAGAAAGACAAAGCAAGTGATTTGGAGATAGTTTCGATGTTTAAGACTGTTTCGACCTCGAGGCCTTGCAACATTGTGACTTTGGAAAAATACAGGCGCGGCGAAGAGAAGAGGGAACGGAGGGTAAACAGAACTCTCCATGATAATTTCGCTAAATGAGCAATAAGCATGTCATTTAACGAACCAACAGACGTCAACGGCAGAGTTAAGAAATTCTTTTCCCGCCGCAACGCTAAAGACCAGTCCTGTTCGATGATGCATTTGTGTCAGGTAGGGCTTCGCGCAGAGTGAAGGAGTCGACCAGGCACTGGTAGGTATTGGTTGTGACTAGCATTCGATCCTATCTTCCTCTAGGATTTTCCTCCGCAGCCTCTGCCTTCTTATGGTTTTGCGGGTTGATTAACAATAGTCCGCTTTGACCCACTCCGTAGCCGGTACTCCCCCGGTTCTCTGCCGGTGCTCCCCCGGTGCCCCTCCGGCGCACCTGACAATTTGCGATGCGTACCAAAGATTTGGATGATGACTGGAAGATGGATGACAAGTTACTGTCTCAGGTTTCCCTCGTGATACCTATCTAAGAAAAATTCTATTTTGCTAAATAGAAGTGCGCCGTCAGAGGTCGGTATGAGCTTGATACTTCAGCATGAAGGAACGGTTTCTAACGATGTGACTAGAGTAGGTACAGATTTCGCATGACTAGATGCAAATGTTTGTAAATCTGATAAGGCTATCGACGAATATGGAACAGTACAGAAATGACTGCCTTCTTGATATGGGGTTATCTGATAAGCTCACTCTCATAGTGGCCGAGACTTATTCATATGATCAAAGAATCTCTCGAGTAAGATCGGAGCGAAAGCCCCACCATTCTGCTGAGACCTGTATCTCAGACAGCTGGAATAGCTTGGTGAATGCCGAGTTTTGCTGTCGCCAATGTGTGTTCCCAATTAGTATTCAACAAGTCAAGGTCATGGAAATTCGTAGTTTGAAGCCCAACCGAGAGATAGCCTTCGCCAACGATGCCAAATTTCCCGGCTGCGCTTAGGAACTGCGTGCCATTACGAAGCCAAGTTCCATTGCCACAGTAGAAATGAGCGACGCAGTCAGCCGGAAATGCATTCGCTGGAGCTGATGCCAAGTCAATGATCCCCCCAAATCGAGGACTGCTCCAGACCACAAGCGAAGTTGAAAAATGGGGCAAAAGCGAGGTAGATCGAACTAGGCAGCTCTATTGAGTTCAGCTCTCATTGCATAATTGGATTCAATCTTCTTGAGGAGGACGAGACCTGGCTATTGCATGAGAACCGCCGCCAACCCCAAAGCCCCAAGGGCCAAAATTTGCCGTCTTGGACCCTTAAGCTCCTAGGTTTGGAAGCTGTGTCTTTCCGATCCATCGGGCCACCTCAGGGGGAGCAGTCGCAAAAGCCTTCCTTCGTCGGATCTAACGAATGCGAGCAGGCCAATCCCGTAGGCCAACCAAGACCTTTTCTTCCCAGGCCTGAACTGATATACATGTGCCTTTACCTCCCCTTTCGCGGCTGTCAACAAAGAGCTACTGAAAATGGGAGCGGGACCAAGCCCGGGAATAAGCGGTAATTGCATGTACGGGAACAAACAAGGAGAACTGATCATTGTTACACTGTGAGAGGCAGTCACAGCTTGGTCATCATAAAATGTTGGATTTCTGACCTGGCGGTATCCGTTGACCTGTTACGTAGGACTGAGAAGGATCATCCAATACATTCTATGGACGTGGCGGCCCGATGGTGGTATTGCTGTCAGCATCAAGGAAGGATGAGCGACTCCAGCAGACACAGGATGCTGCTAATATTCGGTACCTAGCTCAGTACGAACAGAAATCAGCTCATTGAGCTCGTGGGCGCGTCAATAAGCTCAACTCTCGCGTGGCTCTCAACTTGCGGGAAGAACCCAGGAAACAGAGCACGAGCTTGGCAGGCACCCGGGATATTGCTGTGCCCTCGGCACTGGGCAGCCAAAATGCACGAGCATGCATGTGGCTTTTGGGTACTAAATTATCCCGGGCATATACCTGAAGGTTAAGAGAATTTAAAGTTGGCTTTGACGCCGCGGAGCTTCAACGCTAAACCGGCGCTTCTTGGTGACTTTCCCCTTCCCATGTCGCGGTTATCTCGAGAACCGCGACCATCTTTTCTTCTTTGAGTACACAGGATGACGCCCAGGTTTGCCAAGCAAATACCGGCGCGAGTGGGCCTGAAGGATTTCCACGAAACGGGGAGAGGAGTCGAGGATCATTGACCATTCTCGTAGCCTGAAAGACTGGCCCATCTCATGTTGTTTCACGTCCTAACGGGACTTTGGTGTGATCTTTTGGCGTGCTTATGTTGCCTGTCTGTCTCTTCCGACACCAAACCACATAGTTTCACAGATGCACCGGCAGCGTTGTACCCAACCATTCGTCGGCCAGTAGGGACCTAATTTACCGCTGCAGAGCCACCTCAAGAGACGATGATCCTTCATGAATTGGTTCGTGGCGTCAAGGGGCGGAGTGTCAAACAAGCCAATCCCCAGCCCACCCGTCGACTGGCGTGTCTCTCCCGCTCCCTCTCCGCCTTGAGGTGGTGTAGTCAATCTGACCCCCTGCCGCCCTCAATGCTGATGCCTTTTAATAATGGGGTCGGCACGTCGTCCGGGGGCCCCTGCAAGCCTCCTTGGGTTCCTGTCCTTTTGAATCCTTTCCCTCTCTTCCATCTTTCATGTTCTGAAAAAATCGCTTTCTGAGTGTGATCATTCTGATGTTGGCTTGATTTCGGCGTTTTGAGCCTCATTCGCCGTCCTGCGAACACTGCATATACGCGGGAAGACGCCGAACGCTACATCACCGATAGTACGTCGACGACAACCGTCGAGTCGCCGCAGCCTCTACTTAAGAAGTTGACAACAAGATAACAACGATGTCGGCCGTAACGCTGGACTCGAACGTCTGGTACGCCATCTCGGAGGGGCGCGTTGCGAATGTTTCAACACCACTCAACAACAACCTCCAAGATACCAACAATGGCCTTAGGGTTTTCGGCAAGACAGACGCGGTGTGGCAATTTCAACCAGTGCCAAACCACGATGGCCGGTATCTCATGAGGCTAAGCTCGGCCGGTGTGAGCCAACAGCTTTCTGTGTGCTGGAGTTCGGCGGAGGTTCATCCTAGTGGCACAAGAGGGTGCTTGAGAAAAACGGAATCGGACGAGACTCAGCAATGGGACGTCACTGAGTGGGCGAGTGAACCGGGCACCTACAAGTTCACGAACGTTGCAAACGGCACAGGCTACGTGCTCGATGTTCACCCCGGATCCAACCTCTTCATGTCGAGCGAGATCGAGGGCTCCGACGGTGTTTCGGCTCGTCAACCTGCTCAGCACTGGATCATGACAAGTTCAAAAGCTGTCGACGATGGTGCATACTCTACGATCTACTCAGCGGGCGTAAGTCTCTCTCTCTATATTCAACAACACGATCGAGTGGTACTCTAACTGCAAATTCCAGACTACACCCATTAGCACCGGCTCGGCAACAGCCACAGCAACCGGAACAGGATCGGGCGCCATCACTCCTACAGCAACCAGTGGATCTGCCACCGCGAGCTCCACCGCGGGAGCAGGATCGTCTTCAGGAGGGCTATCATCAGGCGCCGCCGCCGGCATCGGTGTGGGCGTCTCCCTCGGAGCCATCGCGCTACTTGGCGCCGGGTTTTTTTTCTGGTGGCGTCGGAGAAAGGCCAAGAAGGAGGCAGTCGTCGAGCCGAGCGAACATCACCACGAGCTTGGCCATGATGGCAGCACAGTTGGTGGTGGTAAGCACAGCCCGGGTACCATGAACGCCTCAACACTTTCTTCGCCGTCGCCAGCCAACGATTACTACGGCGGACAAGAGTCAAAGGTTCTCGGTCACACACAGCCACATTCTTATGCTGCCGAAGCCAACACGAACCCAATCTACGAAGCCCCTACCGAGGCCCGGTATGAGTTGGACTCGGGACACCACGCATCATCCAACGGTCCAGCCCAACTTCCAGACGACCATGGAAGAAGATGAAAACAGAACGATAGAATGAACCAGCAATACGAGGCTACGGGCGTGACGGGGACTTGGACATAGGAGTATTCTCTTCCTTTTATATACCATTCAATGCCAGCGGGTCGGGAGGGCTAGACGGCCTATGTGAATATTTAGGGCCAGGCGTTGGGATTCGCTGGACATGCAGATAATGAATTTGAGTTGAGTATGGCTCAGTTTACATATGCTCTTCCTTTCTATCGACGGAGAACCTCGTAATATCTTCGCTGATGTTGTATGTCGTCGCTATAAGATCGTGATTTGTAATCGGGCGTTGGAGTAATCATTCGCCAGGGAGACCATTCTCGAACGCGATAGCTATCCTTCGTGGGCTCTAACATTATCTGATCAGTACTTTGAATGAACTGGTGCTTACGACAGCAAAGACTAGATTTCTGAAATTGTTTCCTGCTGTTTCAAGCGAGATTCCATGATAAGCGGATCGGACGCGAACGAAACTACCCCGGAGTCCGGAGAGAAACCAAGGGTGGGGTGAGGATCCCGACCAGCTGCCGGCTTCCACGGCCACACACTCGGCCTCCACATGCCAGCTAAGGTACCTGTACCTACCCACGCGAAGAACGACTAGCCGAGGAGGTATGGCTTCAATTGTTCAGACTGAAGAGTATCTGCAAAGCATGTACAGTGTATTGACTCATCCGTGTAAAATAAATACCATTCTAAATCTTGGTTCTAAACATTACGTCTCCCCATATCTTAGCGTTACTGATTGCAGACAGGACCAGTGTCCCGAGTCATGAGCGTCTTGATTCGACGTGACACTTTCAGTTCTTTGCCACAATCTGTTCCGAGTGAACCGTTCTGACGGTTTCAAACTCGATCGCTTGGCCTTCTTCGGGAGTCTTCCCACAATTCTGGGCCATTTCTTGCCCCATAGCAGACTGGATGTGGTTCGTCATATACGCCGTGGGGTCTTCGATAAACAAAGAGCAGATCAAGGCAATGACACTGAAAGGGATGGTGATGTAAAACACGATTTTCAAGGCGTGGCCGGCTCCCTCTCGCACGGCCTCTCTCAGAGCATCTTGGATTTCTGGAGTGATGCCCGGAACATTGACCAATGCCCGAGGGTTGCCCAGGTTGAACTCGATCGCCGCGGGAATGATGATACCAAGGTCGGAAGGGTTCAGACCATTGCTAATGGCTGCGTTGGTGATTTCTTCACCAGCGAATTCGCGGAACTTTTCTTGGAAGATTGTGTTAAAGATAGCGTTGCCAACCGCGCCGCCTCCTGATCTGAAGGTACCCAACAGGCCCATCGCCACTCCCAGATTTGAGTGCGGAACGTGAAGACTGGCAACAGCATAAGACAAGATAGTGACCCAGACGAACATGGGTACACCAAAGGCAGGGATGAAGGCATATGCAAACTTATGGTTGGGGTAGACAGTCGCAGCACTAGCGCCGATGAAGACTGCCTGAAAGGCCATGCCGATGACAAGCTGCCACTTGATGTAGCCAATCTTGTGAGCGATGAGAGGCGCGAGAACACCAGTGAAGCCAATCATTAAGGTGTTGGGGAGTGAGAGCGCACCAATCTCAATGCCGTCCGTCGTGAACATGTACAGGAACCCTTGGGGTAGGAGGGCTGACATGGAGTTGAAGTTCATACCCGAGACGAAGAGGACAACAAGGAGGACGGAGTAGCGACGGAACATGACAAAGAGCTTCAACGGGAACATCGGATGAGCAGCAACCTTGAAGTCGTACGCAAAGCCGACGGCCAGGACCGCGAAGCCAATAACGATGGGTGCGATGGCGCCGGCGCTATTCCAAGGGTAGGCTGGGGTGCCACCCCATGTCAGGCCGATGAGGGCGATGGCTAGACCGACCGTGAACAGGAACAGGCCAATCCAGTCTACATCCCTGAGTTGCTGCATGCGAGTCTTGTCAAAGTCGCCCCGGGGTCGCGGGGTTGGGTGGTAAGAAAACCAAGTGCCGACGATGGAAATGACCTCGATGATGATGCTTAGGCCGAATATCCATCTCCACGAAGCGTACTTGAAAAA
Organism: Colletotrichum salicis; assembly: GCA_001563125.1. Classification (NCBI taxonomy): domain Eukaryota; kingdom Fungi; phylum Ascomycota; class Sordariomycetes; order Glomerellales; family Glomerellaceae; genus Colletotrichum; species Colletotrichum salicis. The sequence continues at coordinate 14,619 of JFFI01002504.1, forward strand.
CGCATTGCCGAGCAGGACGGAGAGGATGCCCCTGTGAATTCTAAATGTCAGCTACCTTGGCTCTTTCTCGGCAGACGAACACCCCAGGTTTGATCGATTAGTCGAAGTGCGGGGACTCCCCACGTCTAGATCTGTGAAGGAGGTGCGGTCGGCAGGGCGCCTGAAGTCGGCACCCAGATATATGTGCCGAGAATTTGGGGTAAGAGACAGAGTTCCTTGACTCGGGGAGGCGTTCGAACCATGCGACACGGAACACGGAAAAAGAAGGGTCAGATGTTCAGATGTTCAGACTCACCAGGGAACAGCGATGCCAGATTCCAAGATACCCAGACCAAGAGAACGCCACTTGTTTGGGAGCATCTCCGGGACACCTGCGTAGGAGACGAAAACGAAGCCAGTTCCGATGCCGATGAGTGTCTCAGCGGCAATAAGCGTTCCGATATTCTGCGCGGCCACCGCGGCGATGGAGCCGATGACAACTGTGACTTGGCCACCAATGACCAACATTCTTCGGCCGAAAACGTCGCTTAGAGGTCCAGCGAGGGAGAAGGAGCATGCTGTCGAAAGAGACCATGCTCCTACAAGCCATGCCAACTGGTCTTGTCCGCCGAGCTCTGTGGCAATTTGCACGACGACGGCGGCAACGGTAAGGAACGCAAGTCCAACACATGGACCGAATGACAAAGCCATAGACTATGCATGTTAGCTGGGCTGCACTAGAAAGACTGGGGAGATCCAAACGCCTCACAAAAATTGCGATCCATGTTTTGATGCCAACTTTTGCCTCGGATGGGTTATCCTCCAGCGCTGCGCGATGGGGATCCTCTTCAAATTCGATGACAGCTTTGGCTTCCTGTGCCATCCGTATCTTCATCTCGCGGTCTCGCCCCATGTTGGATGATTCGTTATAAGACATTTTGAAGTTGCGCAAAGAGACTGAACTCTGGGGAAAGATAAGAAAAACCGACTTGCTTCTGTTCAATAGTAGTTCAGAAACGTGGCGGTTAGAGTCTTAAAGGTTCATCTCGAAGAAGCTGCGACATGGCACGGGCTATTCATATATAGATTTGGATACAGAGTACCCGAGCTGTGGTCCGAGCGGGGGAACACTTCAGGAAGCTTAACAACAAGCAAATGCTGATTGAACTTTTGAAAAGAGACATCGCCGTGTGATTGGAGTAACGTCGAGTGTGCCATCGAGAAGGGTACGGAACCGGGGTTGATCCCCTTATTTCGATGCAACCTGGCGGGGGTTGAGCTGTTATTGATTAGCGCGACGACGCCGATGTGGGAGGGGAGGGGTCGGCAGATACGACTACTGCAAAACCTCGACTGTTACATGAAAACCTTCTTGTAATAAGGTTTCTTGTCGGGGACGGCAGCCGCTCTCGAGAAATGATAGTTTCGCTGGGTTTCTTGGTTCGGCTGGAAATGGGATCGCATGCTTGTAGGGTGTTCCATTGGACGATGTTGCGTTGACAGTTGTCCGCTTTTGGTCAAATTGAACGTGAAAGTTGGATAGAATTCGACTTCTATGGGCTGTGTCATCCCGTCTCTCCCGAGGTGCAGATTGAGTGTTTGTCAGAAAAGTAGTAGTACCACTTTCTGCATCGTATTACTGATGTAAGACTGGGAATTCTACGAACTTTAGACAAGAAGGTTGCAACTCTTCACTGGAATATGCTCTCACGCGTTGGTGGTAACCTGTCCTATGCGGATGTTCTTGGACACCCTTCTAGTACGGGTTTCAGTCGACGATATGGCGTAGATCCAGCTGACTGCCGTGACTGTAAGGAATTGGATACGTGGGTTGTAAAAGGTCTTACTAAGACTAGCCTTGCTGAGCCTCTGACTAGTTTGGCTGCGCAACTAGTGTCAGTCACCAATACGTTTCAACGAGAGCGCGATCTCTACTTCAAAACTGCCGTGTGCTAAGAAGGCCAAGTCGGCGGAGCTCGAAGCTCGCCAGAAATTGACTTCCAGTCGCCGGCAACGCATTGAGTAGCTTCATCTATCTTGAAGGTCACGTTCTACCACGTAGTTCCTTTGGCCAAGAAGATACCCAAAGATCTCGGCATGTTTGTCTTTGCCCAGACGTCATCAACACGCCCCTTTCTTGGCAGTGTGGCTGACCATGACCATCAGCCCGCCTTGTCAAAAGTATCAGCCAAGTTGAAATGGACTCAACAATGAGGGAAGAAATATAAATTCCGTTCTGTAGATATCAATAGTTATATTGCCTGTAGTTCTACACTCGTTGTCGGAGGGAGGGCTGTCCAATCAGTGCCAGGCGGTGTCATTAGAGCAGTTTTACCTGGGCTTGTTCTAAAGCTTATTTTCTTATGGGTATTAGTAGTGAGACTGGCCAGGTATATTATCAGTTTATCGATTTGCACTTAATTAGTAAGTGTAACAAAGCCCTTCAGCACTTGAATGCGATAAATGATTTCTGATAAGGAAGGTGATGGAGAAGACACGGCATTCAGGTATTTGCCCACGAAGGTGTTGATGCGTGCCAGGGAGGATGAAATGTCATTAGGATATACCCAATTATGGAGGAAAGCATCTGATTAAAGTCATGGTGGGAAAGAAGAAAAAAGGGAATGTTTTTTTTCGGTGCTTAGATTCCGAATTTTCCCAAAGCGCGTCATGGGTACAGTATTAATCGTTGTTGATCGTGTCAAGCATTCTCAGAAAGGCGGGGCTGCAGGACAGTTATCGCCATGGTCAAATGCGAGAGCCCGGAAGGGACTGCTCGATGGCCTGGAAGCTATACTTAATTCCAAAAGTGTGCGTAATTTTCAACATTGGCCTCAGTTTTCGACGGGATGTTCTGAGGTACGCCGGGAGCAGATCCAGCGCTGAGTGCGGCGAGGGTGAGTTAATTCCAGCCAAGCCTTTATTTTTTTATTCTAAACAGGTTCACTCCAGAAATACTTGCATGCACTTTGCATTGGCTTAGTGAGGGTGTACCTCCCGGTGAGTCTTTGTTCGGCATCAAGTGATTCACGGCGGTGGAGCAAATTCCATCCGTTCTCCCGGCCCCACTACACGATCGAGCCCCGCCGGCAGGCCAGGTACCTCGCACCTTCTTAGTCAACTGACGGGGCATTTGGTCAAGTGGTCAGACTGGGTATGGTGATAATTAATGATTCAGGTTCTAAGAGTCTGGGGTTCGAGACTGCTTCTAATACAGCCTTTTGAGAGCTAAAGCTGTATATCCTGAATGTTCGAGCCTCCAATATGCCTTCGAGGCCCGGAACCCGACTAGGACAATCGGTGATGACTATTTCCTTCGAATGGATGCCCATTACTCATTGAAGTCGACATAACTCCTCTGCTTCTTCTTGCCGGCGGATCGTAGTGGTATAGATATAGCTGTCGATGCCCTCGGTGGACCCTGGAGCACCGGAGGGCATACTAATATTTTCTTGCCTTCCAATTCGACTGCCTTGATGAAGACTCTGGCTAGTGTATCGTCTTTCAGAATTTTAGACGAGGTCGCCAGATACACCTGCTTGAACTTGCGCCACAGCTTTGCCTCGGTAGTGTCCTGCGAGTCTTCCTCCATAGCTGGCCTGGGATAGTATGGATCGTTATCCCAGAACCCCCTCGCTGCCCTTCCCACTCCCTTGTTGTCCATGGTGATCTCTCCCACCTGGTTGAAGTCTAGTAGTCAAACCTGCACAGACTTCTACTGGGACTCGGAGCCATCGACGGATTCCCGTGTCGTCTTAATTGATGCCCACTCTGCGGTTTCGAGTTGTAGGTCTCGGCGAGGAGGCGAGGACAAACTCAACGTCGAATGCATCGTGCTTGGTCTCCCAATGCATGACTGCTAAGGCCTCTGCCATCGGTGCCGCGTACTGAAGTGGGTCGAGGTTGAGGATCTCCAACTTATCCAAGGTCATTTCGAAGTTGCGCAGTTCGAATCCCCCTTCGACTCTGGTATTCTGTCGACGCCGGCCTAGGTATAGTCGAGCAAGACAGTTGTTGTTCCTTCTGATAACACGAGCAGTCACTCTCTGCTCTTTGGGACAGAAAACTTCGATGATGGCTTTGCGAATCTCTAGAGGTAGTGCTGGAATTCGCTCAGATACGAGGACCGCCATGTTTCTGCTGACGAGAGTTCGGTCATCCGGCAGCTTGCTCGATTCTCTGTTTTCGTTATTGTTGGTATCACCTCTATCACAGGTGATCTGGTTCGAACAATGGATTCGGGGGGTGACGAAGGGTAATTCTCTGTATTGACTGTTTCCGGTAGTATGTAAAAGAGGGACTTCCAACCGTAGGTTGGGTGGGCAGTCGGAATCTATTCAGGGGTCGTAGTTGCCCCCTGCGCTGCCCAGCCCCGAGGAAATTGGACTTCCAATCGAACAGTTATACCAATCAACGAGCTTTTCGAGGTTGATGAACTCCGCTGGACGAGGAATGCAGACTTGTACCGCCATGTGTAGGCCGGCGGCGTAAATCTTCTGATGCGCAACATAATCCACGAGTAATTCCGGGAATTTTCGTGACTCTTTTGCCTGTTTGATTACCTGGCCGGTGCTGCCGAAGTCGTAGATGGTGGCGGAAAATCCTTCGCCGATGTGTTCAAGATCCTCGGTTCAGCGCTCAGCAATCTGGCCTTCTTGTAATCTCAGGAGTGAACAGGGGTCCAGAAGGGTTTGAAGTGAGAGGTAAGAGGACAGTGTTTCGACTGCTCCTTGACTTTTGATAAGACTAGCAGTAACAATCTCATCTCTTTGTTCGCCGTTAATTTTTGTTGGGCTGTCCATGGTGAAAGATTTGGGAGCTAGTTGACGAGATGCAGATTTGGTAGTTGTAATAGTGTCGTGATGGCTTCAACCATCCGTAACCTCACCGTATGTCACGTGACCTCGGTTACATAATCACCGAGGTCCACACTCGCTTGCACTCTCTATCTTCAGAGCGAGCCTAGTGCTCATTTCCTACTTTCAATAGATAACCGTTCTCTTTTACCTACGTCGATGCCCCTATTGTGACTACACGACAAATAGTTAATCAGCTTATTGAGCGCAGAATGGAGAAATCTTCCCAGAAGAACCCATTATATAATACTCCTTGTGTAATTACTTTGGAGAAACGGAGATAGGGCACGGTAATTGTGGGTGTGACACTTTTGTTCTATGATAGCCCCGAACCTTGATTGCGATGTAGACTTTCCATGAAGGTCCTCAAGCGCTGATTTACGATACCTTGAGCTTTTTTAGGGCAGGTAGTTGTCTCAAGCTGATGGTCAACTACCTTCCTCCGACATTGTCATAGGGGATATTCATAGCTCATGTGACTTGAGAGTTGACACCGTTTCGACCCTCATCATGAAAGGTTGACTAGATTCCTTATTGGCCTTGATGTCGAGCCTATCGTACCGACTTATAAGAATAGGTCGCCTATCACGTAAGGTATGCAAGCTGTCCTTGAAAATATGGTATGTAGCCTATTGGTATAGGTCCGGCCGGTGAGTCATCCGGCAGGCTCCATATCCCGGGACAAATCTACACTCGGAACAGCCGAAGAGCGGCCAACCGAAAGTGATTGGTGCGACAGTCCTCCGTGACCCCCCCCCGCCCCCCTCCCCCCCGGCCTTGAGTGAAATAGGTACCTTGCCAAGCACTTTCGTAGCGCGTAAGCCTCAAGCCTCTCATTAAAACCTCACGTCAGCACGCATCAATTCATCAGAGAGCCCTCATCGAGAAATTCCCAGATCTATCTTGTTTGATCAAAAACCGTGCTGCGTCTATCTCGATGGCACCGCAACCGCCAACTCATATCCAGCCAGCAACCGAGGCAGATGCAGATGCCATTGCAGCCGTACACTATGCAGCTCTCGAGCAATTTCACGACTTCTACGCAGCATTCTTCGAGCACCATCCGCGAGACATTCTCCCACTTTCAACGCGACTCGCTTTGAAGAATCCCAAGAATCACTTCCTAGTCGCCGTCGTACCCGACACACATGCCGTTGTAGGTTTCATCAGATACCACGTCGTCGATGCGACAGAGCCGCCTGCTGCAACCACACTGGCGAAGCCGACGGAAAGTGCGGATACCGAGCCCACTATGCCATCCATTTTGTCAATCAAACCTCACATGAAGGAGATGTGGGAGCGCTTTGGCCATCCGAGAGAGGAAGAGATGGATGAGTGTTACGAAAAAGCAGTGGATGGACGGCGACATAATTGTAAGAGCTGTGATTTAAAGCTGGCACTGACCAGAATATGATCTGGGCGATAACCGCCGACGAATGTGCTGACGTTGATATCAGATGTGAAGAACATAATGGTGGACCCTCATCATCAAAGGAAGGGTATTGGAGCAAGTTTGCTTAAGGCGGTCATCGACATCAGTGACGATGAGAAGATTCCGACTTTCCTTGTCGCTTCGGCTGGAGGATATGGACTGTATAAGAAATTGGGGTTTGAGGATCTGGGAACCTGGACCATCGATAACGACTACTGGTCCGAGAAAATCGTTCAACATGAGAATGAGCTTGGAATCGTGGGCAACGAGGGCTTGGCGGAAACGTATCGGGGAACACATGAGGTCGAGAAGTACATGATGAGACGGATCATTGAGAAGCAATCATCTTGAAGTGTCAGCCAGCTTCCTAAGAACCATAATTAAAACGGGCAGGTGCTACTCAAGACATTAAGACCATAAGTAACTACTATCTCGACAGAGACCGTACCATTGGTAGCATGACCATGGCGCTCTGGGCTAGGATTCTCCAGGTATCGCGACTGAGTAGCAAGGCCTTGTCTACCGCCCGGCTTACTGTTGATTAGGAAGCAACGGAAACCTGCTCGCTTCTCGTCATCAAATGTGGTCTTGCCTCTGGACAGTCCAGCACTATTATCAGCGAGGTGCGTTTCGTCGCTGGCATACTTGTAGACGTACGACGTTCTCTTTCTGATACGCTAGAAAGTCATGTCATGGTTCTAGATGCCTGTGAGACCAGACTCTGGGTAGGTGACGACGTGACACTGTTGCGGAAGAACCTAAGATATGCGCCTGACTTATTCCATGATTTCCGTCTTTACCTACTAGTACTAGGTGCCCGGTTAGAGCCCCCTTTGATATTCTGTAACTGTAACAAAGCTTGGAGTGGGTTCTTGCGGACCTCCTGACTCGATAGTCAAATTGGACTTCCACATTCCGACGAAAGCACGGATAGAAAACAGCATGTCAAGAAATCAAGGGCTCAGTATCTCTGGTGGAATAATTGAAAGGACGCAGATCTGCGGAGCAATTAACGTGCGAGACGGGAAGCGCCTGCGCAATATAACTTCGAGTTAAAGCTGGTGGTGCCGAATGTCATAGGAATCCGAGACCGAAGCTTCTGAACCCATCTTGAGTACGGAGTACTCCACACTAACGAGTCGCGACTCACACACAGTGGTTCCCTCCCCTGTTTCACTTGCCGACACTTTCGTTGTAAATATAGGCAGTCAAAGGATACAGAGCCAGAATCTCTTAACTTTATTCACTTAGATGAAGGGCAAGGCTTAGCGATGCTTGCCAACGCGGGTTCTCCCCATGGTAATTTCCATGATTCGATCTATTCCCAGGATTAGCCTTCTCAGTCGGAATGAACTTGCCCCACTGCAGCCACAAGTAGGTGAATGGTGGGGGAAACTGCACGCTGGAGACCTCTCGTACACCCAGGCTCTAGCGACACTACCGTAATAACATTGAGAAGCCCGTCGCTTCAACCCTACCAGTGCGATTCATGCCTCCCGGATTACCCTACCGCCTCGAGCAGAAGTAGTATTCTGATTGTGACTTGCTTGCCTGGGGGAATCAATGCCACAGCCCTCAATGCCAACTCTAGAATGGTTGAGCAAGCTTCCAAAGGAATTAAATGTACCTCCTGTCCCAACTCCGATGGTGTTGGCCGTAGCCTGCATCTGTTCACGTTGCCATCATGTGATGTTAGACACATTGAACCAAGCCTGCTTGGCGAGGCATTGGCATTGGATCGCAGGGGCAAGCAATGCTAAGAGTCAGCTGCCCACTCACAGCGAAGGAAAGGCTGCAGCTTACAGCCCACCCCATTTCCGCCGAATGTTTTTGTGCACGAAGCTGACGCCTGCTACATTTCGTACTCCTCCATGAATCTGACAGCCTGAATTTGCACGGGCAAGATTGAACATCCGATTGTGCTTCCTGCTTTGACTGTCAAGATGTCGTCCAACGACACGCAGTTCTTCAAACAATCTTTGACGTCTGAGTATTGGGTCAACTTCAATGTCGACAAAAAGTTCACACTTGCCGGAGTTGCTGAACCCGAGATCGACAGCGATGACAGAAACCAAATTCGTACGTGGGTATCGTCCCACGCCACTCCGAAAACAGCACCAGCCCAACCCCAGCCTTCGTCTCTTTACCGTCCCATCCTTGACCCGTTCGAAATTCGTGTGCTCGAGATCTTGCCCGGCACCGGCGCCGACAAGCTTCGAGGTCGCCTCCGTCACTGCTCGCTTGAGCTCAAAGCAAGCTTCGCCCTCGCTGTCGACGGGTCTGCAACGCCAATGGTGTACACAGCGCTCAGTTATACATGGGGCCCAAACGTGTTCAACGAGATGATCGAGTGCGAGGGCCACGTCAAGAACATTACAAAGTCCCTCGCGGTTGCTTTGAGGGCTTTTCGGCAAGAAGACCGCTCGGTGGTGATGTGGATTGACCAGATCTGCATCAACCAACACGATAACGAAGAGAAGGCACAGCAGATACCCTTGATGTCGAGGATCTATCAGAATGCGATGAATACCGTCATTTGGTTGGGTGAATCGACTTCAAACTCTGCTTCTGCCATCAAATTTTTGGAAGATGTTAGGTTACTTCTACAATTCACGGAGAAGACTATCGGCCCAGACGAGTTTGAGGGGCTAAACCTCCCCTCAGAAGACTCGGAGATTTGGCAAGCTCTGTGGGACTTACTTTCCCGCCCATGGTTCACGCGGCTGTGGATCATTCAGGAAGTCATCCTCTCATTTGACGCGTGGGTTGTCTGTGGCAATTACATGACCACATGGGACGTGTTGTCGTTGGCCTGCTTGCATCTTTGGACCTGTGGTATCTCGAGATGGCTGACGGAGAAGAAGTCGAAACCGGGCGACCACACGACCGGCGTTCAGAGGGATCTCTGCGAGTCGGTGCAGCATCTGAGCAGCATGAAATCAAGCTACCACAGTGTGACCATGCCACTGTTCGACCTCTTGGTTGAGTCCAGGGAGGCGAATTGCTACGATAATCGAGATAAGGTATACGGCCTACTTGGGGTGTGCGACGACCGCGATAGGTCGGCGATCAAACCAAGCTATGCAGAGGAATTTCCTGTGACCCATCTTTATCGCAACATGACAACGCGACATCTAGAGAACAACAAAGGAAGCTTGAGACTGGGCGTGGTTCTTACCTGCGTAGACCATGAGTCTCTCGACCTGCCCTCATGGGTACCAGACTGGAGAAAACCCCGTCGAACGCACTCATTGGGGCATTCTACTACCACCACAACGCCATACATGGCATGCGGTTATCTCACGATCGAAGTCGGTAAAATCCATCCATCGTTGGAAAGCACAAACAAGGACGAGCTGCGGCTGCATGGTATCTCGGTTGACACTATTGCAAAAGTCAGTACCATCTTCACGAATCCAGACCTGAATCTCGACGATCCCACCACTGCCAACAGAGATTTGAAAGACATGTGCTCCTTTGTCGCAGAGCTACAAGACTATCCAGGTCATGAAACTGTCTTCTCTGCCTTTTGGCAGACACTGGTCGCGGGAAAGGACGCTATCGAAATGGCCAAGGCGCCGTCAACCTACGAAGAGATCATCTCTCTTCTCCTTGACGCATCCACGGGGCTATCACCATCGCTCCCTGGACAAACATACTCGCCACGGCAGAGAAGGCCGGCAGGAAAGGGAAAGCTAGAACTGGCAAGTCTCAAGACACGCACGGCGGGAAAGACGTTCCAGGATGTGAAAACCTCAACGTTGCATGCTGTACGGAATCGTCGGCTGTGCTTCACTGCTAAGGGGTACTTGGGATTGGTGCCCGAGACAAGCAAAGTGGGGGACGATATTCATATCCTGGACGGTTGCCATATCCCGTATCTTTTGAGGAAGGTTGACGACAGGAAACATAGGCTAGTCGGGGAGTGCTATGTTCACGGAATCATGCGAGGGGAAGCTGTTCAAGACGAGAAGAGTATGGATAAAATCATTCTGATGTGATGGTCCAACAATGTGTCGTCAAGGGTGTGGTTTTTATCTTCGCGGTCTGGCAATTCATTAAGACCAATGAAAGGTCTCGAGCCAAACCTTGCAAGACTTCTCCAACAGTCGAGTGAGTCGTAGATGAAGTAAAGCAGGTGTTTATGTTTGCTTCAATCTTGAACGTATCTAATCGAGATTTCGCTTGCATATTTGTAGATATAGCAGCAACAATGCCGAATCGTTCTCAAGAACCATCAATTCTATAAACACGCCATCATGCTTATCACAAAGTGAGCATACTTTTGCCGCCTGCAGCCCGCTAGCAGGTTGCCAAGATGCTGCATGAGGATGTGTGATTATGACCTGGGGCATTCATGTAGCATTAAACGGCTTGTATTGATCTTAGTAAACTAAGGTAGATTTTGGACGGGCAAGGACATATTGTTGGTATTCCTATCACAGGCTAGTTGGTTCGAACCGATGGATTCGGGGTGACGAAGGGTCTCTTCTCTGTATTGAACTGATTCTACGTGGTATATAAAAAGGAGGTTCTAACCGTAGGTTGGGTGGGAAGTCGGAATCTATTCAGGGGTCGTAGTTGCCCCCTGCGCTGCCCAGCCCCGAGGGGACTTCCAATCCGACAGTTAGGGAAACCTTGACATCGGTCGTCCGAACGCCGAACTCAGGAAACCGAACCGGAGTTTTTGGTACCGGCGAAAGTCCGACGGCGTGAAGCAATGGCATGGAGCCGTCCCGTGCAACACGGCAACACGGCAGAACGGTGTCAGCTTGGGTACCGCGTCCTGGCACTTCCTTTCCTCCAATGGTCTAAAATCGTGTGACTTGGTGTGCCTACGGATCTGCAGAAGGCGTTGGACTTGTCTTTAAAAGGCCGACAAAAGTTAGAGGCTGATTCATCACCACATCATGAGTGCCAAGCAAAGAGTTAAAGATAACTCAACCCCTCGCATCACAGGAATGTAAACAGCAATTACCTTACTTCCATCAACACAGACCTATTAGCCATCCACAAGATGACTACGGTAAAGGAAATCAGAAAGGTGAATATAATACCCGTGTTACAACTGCCTGGCCCGGTCGAGTCTTCTCTGACAATAGTCATCACAGATCATTATCATCGGCGGTGGCCCAGCTGGCATACTGGCTGCGCTTAAGCTGAAAAAGTGCAATGGAATTACACCGGTAGTCTACGAAATCCGTCGTCAGCCAACAACACTCGGTGGAGCGATCGGTATTCCCTCCAACGGTCTTCGGCTGCTTGATCGCCTTGGTCTCTATAACGGAATCGCAGCCCGGGGTGCACTGACGCCTAAACTCGTCTTATATGCTCTGAAAGGCTGCATCATGGGCGAGATGGATCTGTCGTCCTGGAGCGAGCAGCAGACCGGCTTCGGATACTTACGTGTCCAGCGAACCGACTTGATGGATGTCTTGCTAGGTGCCGCAAAGCAAGCAGATATCCAAATACACTATGGCAAGGCATTGGAGAAGATCGAAGAACAAGACAATATCGTGACCGCGCGGTTCGCCGACGGAACGGCAGATACGGCCGACTTCCTCCTCGGGTGCGACGGGATTCACTCCGCCGTACGGAAACTCTATATCGACCCAGGCTCCGTGCCGGAGTACTCGGGCTTTGCAAACATGTTTGCTCTCGTTCGACCAGACGAGGTTTGCCCCAGAGCCACGTCTGTCGAAACCATGAGTGCAACACTGACCTCTGACGGACTTTTCGTCATCGCCCCGACGACACCGAACCGCGATCTGCTCTACTGGTTCTTTTCTCGCGAGGTTGCTCTTCCTTCTTTTGGCAATGTCCGCGACGGATGGGAGGAGCGCGGGAAAGAGGCAGCAGACACGTTCAAGGCGACTCTTCTGGATCTCTTGGGGAAAAAAAAGTCTGGTTGGATGTACATGGTGCACGAGATCATAAACAGGACGAATTCCGTTCAGTTCTATCCGATCTACAGAATGCCGCGGGGCAGACCCTGGTCAATGGGCCGTTGCATGGTTCTCGGTGATGCTGCCCACGCGATGCCGCCGCACGCCAGTCAGGGAGTTTCCATGGCCTTAGAAGACGTGTTCCTATTCTCAAAGATGTTGAATAGTAACATTGAGAGGTTGGACGACGCCCTGCAGGTATACGAGAAGAAGCGCAAGGTCAGGACGGAGGCCATGTTGGATAAGGCGGAGTCCAATGGATCATTGCGCAAGTCGAGCGCACCTTGGCGTCTTCGAGCAATGGAGTTGGCTATCTCTGGAGGATTGTGGGTTTCCAAGACTACAGGCATTGACAAGATGGGCTTCGGGCAGAAACCTCTGGCTTACGATGTCGAAGAGGAGGAGTTTTAATCCAGAGTTAGGAGGAGTCGGTTGCGTGTTTACTCAAGTTCGTCATGATAAGTTGTATACCTTATGTCACTACAACTATGTTACTTAGAATATGACCCAGATTTGTCAAGGATTCAAATCAGAGTATTCTATACGGCGAGGACGGCCACATCATGCTAAGAGGTTTTGTTCTACCTCCCGGTCATGCCTTTCCCGCCGAGCCGAACCAATGCATGTAAGTTTCGCACGCCTTTTGCATTTCCTTAGTACCAGCTTCGATTGTAGCAGTAATCGGACGACCTCTAGCTGTCTCTTGGGTTGGGACATAGTGGTTGTTGATTCCCTTGTTAATGTTAATCTTTGTCACACCAGCTTTGATGCAGCGACTGTAGATCTCCTCTGTAAACGGATCCGCCCCGTGAAGGATGAGCCTGACCCTATCTCCAACAGCCTTGTTGGTGTTCTCGAGGCGATCATACTCTAGCTTGATTCCCCGCGGACCATATTCACCATGGACATTGCCGAATGCGGGTGCAAGCATCTCGATTCCCGTCGCCACGAATTCTTCAGCTTGCTCTGGTGTTGTGAGCACACCCTCAAGATCTATCGTCTCAGCCACACCGTCTTCGCCACCTTCAATCCGTCCGGGCTCTGCTTCCGTCGCGATGCCGCGTTGATGGCAGTAATCAACAAGCTCACGAGTCAGAGCCAAATTCTCTTCCTTTTCGTAGTGGCTCATATCGACCATGATACTATCAAAGCCGTCCGGGATATCTGCGGCGCGGCGAACTAGCTCCGGTGTCTGGCAGTGATCGAGATGCAGTGACACAGGTACAGAAGCGCTGTGGCATAGTTCTGCTGCGGCTCGGACAAGGGCGCTGCCGGCGTACTCCATCGCCCACGGAAAAAGCTGCACGACTGCGGGCGAAGAGGTTGCTTCTGCTGCTCTGACGGATGCTACCACGGCTTCGAGATTGTAGCAGCAGAAACCGGCAACTGCATAGCCGCCTTCCTTTGCGGCGTTGACGATTTTCATCGTTCGGTTTTCGTCGAGAGAAGGTGGAGCCATTTTGAAAACTTGACTATTAAAGTAGACTTAAGAAATTTGACGGTGCTCAGAATGTTGTGATGATTCGAGAGCTGTGTAGGATCGGCGGACTTTGGTGAGTCTTTTGACTTTGGCTTTGGCAATGTAGGTAAGGTACTTAGGGATAGTACCAACAACTGAAACGGGCAAAGGAAATGCGTTTATTATGAAGTTCCAACAATGAAGCAATTAGAGAAGCTGGACTCACAAGTCCTGTCGATCTGTGAGGTGGATTGCGGGGGAATCCAGGACTGGGGCGGAAATGGGCCGATTTTCCGCGTGAGCCGTGGTTACGGAGTGAAATCGGAGCAGCAATCCGTTCGGGAAAAGGCCTTCGTCACCCCGAGCTACCGACCTTTACCGAATGGACGGGTTACCTGGATCCGAAGTCATCTCTCATTCGCCATCACTCAGGTTTCTCCTCATTCTACTTAATCTTGGGGGTTATGTCGCCGATGACGGATTGCGAGAATCCGGTCACCCTCATCTACGTCCTTTGCTCCCCATACTGATCTCAACTTTGCTCCAAGGCACCTAATAACACCTACACACGCCCTTTTACCCTTCGTCGAAGACACTATGGATTCCAGCAGGCAGCCCACGGCCTTTATTGGTCTTGGGGCCATGGGATTTGGAATGGCGACCAATCTCGTTCGCCTTGGATATCCCGTCACGGGATTCGATGTTTATGGGCCGACTCTGGACAAGTTCAAGGCAGCGGGAGGTCTCACGGCGATAAGTCCAGCCGAAGCTGTCGCGGGCAAGGAGTTCTGTGTTGTCATGGTTGCCACAGCGGAACAGGCGCAAGGCGTCCTGTTTGAAGGTGACGCTCCGGCCCTGTCGACCCTTCAGCAAGGAGCGGTGGTGCTGTTATGCTCGACGGTACCATGCGCTTATGTTCAAGGTCTTCAGAAAGAGCTGGTTGCAAGAAATCGCGGCGATATTGCTCTGGTGGATTGTCCGGTGTCCGGAGGGGCTGCCAGAGCTGCGGCAGGTACTCTATCGATTATGGCCGGCGCAGAAGAGGAAGCTATCCGAAGGGGGCTTCACTTGTTGCAGGCCATGTCGGATCCTGAGAAACTTTACATCGTCAAGGGCGGCATCGGAGCTGGAAGTAACATGAAAATGTGCCATCAGGTACTCGCAGCCAACCAGATCCTATCATCGAGCGAAGCGTTGGGCTTTGCGACGCACCTGGGCTTGGATCTCCCAAACACGGGCGAGAAAATTATCAAGTCAGAAGGTTGGAGTTGGATGTTTGAAAACCGGTTACCACGCATGCTGGACGCGCAATTCGGACCTCTGGCTAGCGCGGTCACGATCATACTCAAAGACACCAGCATCATCACCTCAGAAGCGCGCCGGGCCGGATTCCCCACTCCGATGACCTCGACGGCGGAGCAGGCCTATTTCGCCGCCCTCGGTAAAGGCTACGGCCCGGACGACGATGCCAGTCTCATCCGACTCTACATCGAAGGAGTGGGAAAGGTTGGACCGGTCAAGCCGACCGTCACGTCCGAGGAGAGCAAGCTAGGTCTCGTCGTTGGCCTACTTCGTGGCATCCACCTTTGCGCAGCGGCCGAGGCAATTGCATTTGCGCGTTTTGTTGGTCTGGACTTGGAGCAGGTCTTCGAGCTTTGCATCAACGCTGCCGGTGGGAGCAGTATGCTTTCCGGCGAGGGCCGGCGCATTGTGGATGCTATCGCGGCCGGAAGGTCGCCGCACGATTGGGCTGCCTCCGGCAACGAGAGCCAACTCCAAACAATATCACACGAGCTTCAGGAGGCGGTCGACGAGGCGCAAAGACTGAAGCTACCACTGTTTCTCGGAACACAGGCTCTCAACTTGATCAGGGGTATTTTGCTAAATGCTGGACCAAAGGCGCCTGGTTTAGCACTTGGATCCGTCGTCAGTGGTTGGACCGCAAGAGGTAACCCCGCGGCATAGTGTGGGATTACGTAGATGGCCCACACCTTGGCACCTTTTCACTATCTTTGGACTTATTTTGGACGTCAGCGTTCGGTGGTCGATGCAGCGAGATAGAGCCACTGGTTCCACGCGGAAAAGTGTTATCCGCATTTCCGTCTTATACACGAGTCACGAGTCATCTTAGAATTGAATAGTAACTTTGTCAACATAGCGCTTGGCATTTGTAGTATTTTTTCATTCTTTTCAAGGAAGATAACTACTAGTAGACAACTGCATCGATTCAGTTACGAAACCGTCGTGTCAAAGTCGTGCATAGTAACTCTGGGGGTTACCTTGCGCGTGTTGAATCTCAAGAATTCAAATTCTCGACAATTCCTTCATTGAATCAGGGATACACCCCCCATCCCGGGAGGCCTCCTGGAAAGTCTTTGTACCCCAGATGAACATCTGCCTCTGGTGATTGCATATTAGTTGACAGCATTCACAAAATGGCAACGGCACAAATTTTAACCAAGATAGGCAGGAATTGAGAAAAGGAACTTTTGTACATGTATTAAGTATCAGCACTGTATCAAACAGCATGACATAACTAAGGAAGAAAGCCGCCTGAAAACCTATATCGAAAAGCCCCTATGTTGAATCCAGCAACTATCGGCACCCGTATCCTTCTGCGCACATAGCACCCGTTCCCCAAACTCCAACTAAGTAAAAGTCACTGAAAGTGAAATGCGACTAAGCCTTGAATGCCTTGGCAACTGAGCGAGGAGCTGCAGGCGCTCCGGGAGCAGGGGCCTTGGCCGGAGCGGCGGCCGGAACGGCTCCGGCAGCCGGAGCCGGCTGAGCACCAGCTGCGGGACCGGGCTGGGAACCCGCAGCTGGAGGTTGAGCTCCAGCAGCCGGGATAGCGTCCGGCTTCTCGGGCTTCTTCTCCTTCTTGCCCTTCTTCTTGCCCTTCTTCTTCTTCTTCTTCTTTTTCTTGCCCTCAGCTTCGACTTCACCTGGATTCGTGACGTCGTCGACTTCCTCGACCTCTTCGAATTCGTCCATATCGTCCTCAGGTGTCGCGTCGGGAATCAAGGCCGATGGAGGAGGTTGAGGAGGCTGAGCTTGGCGGGCTATGATGCCTGTGTCATGTAGAGACATGTCACTGGTATGATGTTAGTTGAGAAAGGCAGACCAAGTTTTGAGGTCATCACTCACTGGAAAGTCTTGGCATCCTCTTCTTTGGCCACCGAAACCGGAAGGGCATCGATGCTGACCGCCAGGGCCGACAAGGTGAGGAGAGCGTTGAGAAACTTCATCTTGAAGAATCTCGCAGTCGATGTGAGAAGTTTGAGATGGTTGTGAGAGAGAGGCTGAAGAGTGAAGTGGGTTGGATGATGAGGAAAATGAACCAAATTTGAGGCGGGATTTCGCCTGGATCTTATAGTAAACTGTTCTACATACTTCGTGACAAGAAGACGGTTGAAGTCTTAGCTTTCGCGCATCTGACAGAGAGTCACCAACGGCGGTGACGACAAATCCACTCGTCTCAACACGTCTGGTCTCTCAAAGGTTGCCGGTGGTCCAACTGGCGGAGGAATTCAATCAGAGAGCACCGGCCGCCCCACGGAGCCTCCGTGTAACGGTTCGCGAACTCGACAAAGTTCCAACGCTCACGGTCACCTGGTCCCGGCGTCTCCATGAGGGCCGTTGCTGAGTTGGGCAGTTCTCTTCGAAGACCAGTGATCATGGGCAGCCCATAGCGTGACACCTCACCATTTCCACGCGAGGGTGTGAACGCTGAGGCCACGATTCTGGGTTCTGCGAACACGGACATGAAGACTAAAGGACGTTCGTCTATTCTAAACGTCACTTGACAAGCCGTTTTTCTATCAAAGCTGAGCTCGCCACCCGTCCGCCTAGTATTGAAAGCTTATCCAATCCGATTTGCTGTTACTTTTCTTCGGCGAGTACGAGCACGCCGCACAGGGAGTTTTGCGACTTCCATCTTAAGTCGATTTCTCCGTCCCCGTTTGAGCCCGGGTGACGTCGTGAGCTCGCGTTCGAAGCGCCTTACCCTTGCTTCCATGCAGCGTTCCATGCATGTTTAATTCATCTTGCAGAGCAACTTGAGTCGAGACGCGCACAGTCTCCCCGCTAATCTCGGCCGGTACCTTGCATCCTACAGCCGTTATTAACAATGAGTCGGCTTACGATGTAGTCTGATCTGAGCATGCAAATTTAAGAAAGATTGGCCAACGGTAACGTTATATTCCGAGTTTCTCGGGAGTGCCGTGATGTCCAAGCCATAAGTAAAGCCATATTCTGAGCATAGCCATCGGGGACCAGGCCTGGGCTTCCCGACTTGAGCGCTAGGCTTATCCATTTCAACTACGAGAATATTAATTAAGTGGCCTTAGGAGAGTTTGTAACGAAAGGTCTAAAGAGCGTTTGTTGTACCTTCTTGCTTTTGTGTGAGGAGTTGGTAGATATCCACGAAGCAAACATCTGGCATCAAGTAGGTAGCAGGCTGGAGTCAAGGCATCGACCGCAATGGAAACATCATTGTTGAGGTGAGAAATTGTACATTTGAATGCAACTCCTGAAGTTCATTCCTTAGGCCAACCGGAGGACATCATTCGGGGCGGGGAGGTCAGAGCCTGATTCCTTGGAACACTAACTATATCCATCGTTCAAAGTCAACCTTTCATACCTACATCTAGATAGGCTTTGGAAAGTATGCCCCGAGCTCTGTTGTACTGCACAATTGCCTTTGGGAACCCTACTCGGACCAAATCAAGGCACTGGCCAAGAGATGAATCTCATCTTGATATCGTTATACAAGGAAGTTGATTTTTTGGTGCTCTTGAAAGTCGGCAGGAAGCCGAAAGGGTGGATACTGCCAACTGGTCGTTCGCGGACATGGCCGCGTGAACCTTCGTTTCGCTGCTTGAGATGATCTGGATGGGAGCGAATGGGAACGTAGTAGCAGTGATCAAAATTCTTGCTTACCTACAAATCGATCCATGTGTACATGACGCTATGTCTGTTTGCAGTTCATCCCCGCTGAGCCCTCCGACCTTGGTGTTTGTCAATCTGCACGGTTCGGCCCGAGGACACGAATGAATCAAAACCGCTCGCAACGTGGAGGCAGAAAACAGCGAGAGAATTCATAAACGATATGCACGAGCAACGCTGTCACCAATCCACGTTGTCAAGATTGAAATGTCACGCGATGTTGGTAATTTCGTTTCCCTCGTATTTGATTGAGTTCTAGAAGAATAGCTGCGGCGGCACCCGCATCATGCATCCTGCAGTCAAAGGGTGCATGGCGCATGGATCATCTGATAGACTGAGCATAAGACAGGTGTGTCCAATGAGCCTAACTTCGAAACTGGTCGCCTTACTTTCGGGTTCGGCTTTGGGTTATTAGCAAAGTCGCTGATATAACCTACGGCCATGGCTGGGGTTTTGCGTGCATCTTACGGACTTACATCTATGACGTGCCTTACCAACGGCTTCCCCGGACTGCGGAGATTTTTCCTAAATGCCGTCATGTCTTTGTTCCGAGTGAGGGACAAAATCAACCCGATTCTCTCTTTATCTTTGGGTGTTATTGGAAACAACTTGATGATGGATAATGCAACATAAAGCTAAACCTTGTGGTTAACTGAGCTTGGATAGTAGAGCGGGCCGACTCTTCGAAGCTTTTCAGTGATCCAACATTCCATATATCGAGTGAACCATGACCCTGAAAGTTTATGGCTCTCGAGTTCGTCTCCCAGCTGCTTGTACCATGGTCCTGACAATGTTTCCAACACCTGCTCGTTTGTCTTTGCCTAGGTGTCTCGCGACTCTACGGCCGCGAAACATTCGACTGTGTCGGCAATGCAGTCCTCCAAAGTCCGATATTTCATTTCTAGAATGTCCTCAGAACGTTGAGTGTTGATGCTATCTAGGAGTCAGCAGTTGTATTACTGGGCACGTGTCCTCAAAGCACTTACCACCACCCGAAAGATGTTTCGATGGCAGACTATGACGGTATTTGGTTGATCTTTTCCGAATGATTTCGATGATATCACGGTTCGAATAGTGGCCATTAGCGACGAAGAAGCGTTTGTTCCCGGCCTCGGGCTTTTCCATGGCCCGTACGTGACACAAAGCTACATCACGGACGTCAGCGAAGATTGGGTACTAGTGAATATGAGCATACTTCTGGGCGGATCAGGGTAGTACAAGAAGACTCACCTCGGCTGCGGGTATGACGTTTTCCATCGAACCGTTGATAAAGCTTCTTATAGCCTGGTTTGACTCGCTCAGGAAGTCAAGGTTGTTCAGACGCTGCAGCACTGGACAGAAGACGAGAGGGGGTAAGTGATAGACATCGTAAAACCTGGAGACTCTTCACTCTGGAAATCCCACCTCGCCTTCTCTGCGAAGGTCTTGCTTGCTGAGATATTGCGTTAGGGTATACGTGCAGAGTGAAAACTCTAAGTCGGGATGAGTTTACCTGCATAGCCGCCAGCTGAGCTCTCCAGGGCCTGCTCGACTGTAATGGGGTTCTAGTCTACCTCTTTATACGTGTGGCCAGATCAAAGACTCTTTGATATATCTAATATGGTGACGAAGGACCCCGTAATCACCTGAAAAGAATCAGCTGATGTTGCAACGTGCCTATGTAAGAGTTGGTCCGTACCACTCGCTTGACCATCGGGGCTCCAGCCTTGATAGCCTGCAGAATGTTGGTGGTCCCGACAACAGCTGGGTCAGTCAAATCTACCTGAATTGTCTTTGACTTCGTACGTGACCGGGCTCGCAGTGTGTATGATGGCGTCGAATGGGGGGTCAGATCAGACTGCCTCGTCAAAGGCCCCTGGTCGTCCAACATCGGGAACGAATACAAAGCTTAACTTGTCGGCCAAATGTTTAGAGAACGCTTCAATTATGATATGAGCCTTGGCCTGATTCCGTACTGTCGTGACTACGGAGTGGCTAACCGAATTTCAGACCGTCAGTGAGGGCTAGATGGCCGCAAGGCTGTGTTGATGAGGGCTTACCCTCGGTCTAGCAGCACCGTGATGATGTGCATGGCGATGAAGCCGCTTCCTCCGGTAAGGATAACACGCATCATTTCTGTTGATCTCGCAAGGGTGATATCGACTAAAGGAACGATACGTGGCAGCTACAAGATCTCAACGTCTCGTGGCTAAACAACTATTCCACGTAACAGGCTCGTCTTATAGGAATGACCTCAAGCGGCGAAACCTTTGTTCATTCACGAGACTATGAATCTATCTCTGAGCACAGATACGGACTTCGCTATCTCCACTGTAGTTATCACCGACTTTCAGGTTACAAAGACGGCGAAAGTCTTACGTCCGGATTATGGGCCGAGTGTTGGAGGGCAAGCCCCGAGCAACTGTCGAGAACGAGAACGGGGACGGTGATATCCGCAATCTAGCCTAGTTGTATGTTTCCGTTGCCCGGATTTGTTTCGAATGACGACTATGATGTAAAGACATCGGCCATATTTGCTATCTACGTGCTTTGTGTGACGGTAAAAGCAAGTAAGCGCCTGCACTAGTCGGGTGGATAATTGTCTTGGCTGTGGGGGCGGTTGAGTCAGATTGAGGCGGCCAAAATAAGGAAGACCTTGCCATCCCCCAACTTTTTGCGACCCTGACTTACACGCTCTTCTCTCGTCGCCGTCGATACCATATGTTGAAGCTATGGTGTTCCAATCTGAAGCACCAGGCACAAATTTCTGCTGGGTTCGCCCAACTGGAAACCATTGGCTTTTATTTTCAGTCTATTTCAAGTATTCTAGGCAATGGCTACATAGTTGAGCTATTCGGAGACCCGGTGATCACCCTATCGGTCAAATTTGATGCATGATTGTGATCCCTTCACTGGCTCTAGCAATGGCAGAACATAATTACAAGGCTGGTAATCTACTATTGACAACTTGATACAGTTGGCAATATAGTCGCGTCTGCGCTCTCATGTGTTTGATCGAATTGCAGGAACCAAATGCGCATGATGAATTGTTGCTTCCTAGGTCCTTATGACTACATGCACACACTTCCACCTGAGTAGATTTTACTTCATCGGCAAAGCAGCAAAGTCGTGCAAAAACTGCCAGCGGCCCTTCTCCTTCCAACCCTTTGCATGCCATTCGCTTGCGTCCTTGGGGAAGAAGTCGAGCAAATCATGCAGACTGGCATCATGGGCAGCAATGACGAAGATGTTGGGGTCTACATCAGACTTCTGGATCGCCTTAAGAGTGTCACGGGCATCTTGTAAGTGCAAGGCCATGACCGGCTCGCCAGACAGTAATGCATCATGACACAAAGGATAAGTAGATCGCTTATATAATGCTACACGAGGAAGGCAGTTGTACGCCTTTGTGGCGCCCCTCAAAATAATTGTACAATGAACCAAAAACGCGACATATCCTGAAGTGAATCTGAGCATTATCTGGTATCCTGTATGTACAAGCTCAGGATGCAATTGGGAATGTCGAATTCGACGCTCATGTCGCCATATAGAGGGCAAATAGATTAGGTGCACTAAGAAGCATACAATATTAGCAAACGCAAGTGCTAGTCTTTAAAACGGGTGCTATGCTTACGCTGTAGTAAGGAAGGTCGGCCTTCCAGGAGTACTTAGTGCAGGGCCCGGAGGGGGTTTCGTAGCACTGAAGGTACAGTAATTAGTATTACACCACGATCTTTGTACGGGAAAAAGTACGTACGATCCATCCACCGCTACCAGGGATCTGGCCCGTGTTCCAGGTCAACTTCTGGTTGGAGTAGCACGGGCTGGGAGCCGCTCTCGCCTCAAGAGGGGCGGCAGCCACATCCGCAGCGGGAGCAGCAACTGAGAGCGAGGCTAAGACGAGAATTGCATTAAGGAACTGCATCGTTGCGATAAACACTGGAATTTTACGGAATGATTGTACAGCGTTGTGATGGCTGAGAGTGTTGAATCAGTTGCCTTGAGTGGGAGTGGCCATCGCCTTATGTATCTGCACTTGAACTTCATCTACATAGTCTGAGGCGATCTTGGGCCGCCAAGAGGGGTAGCAATCTAATCACGAGGGTGGGAAAAGTATAACTTATGAGCCTCATGTCCTAGTTTCACGGGAGAAGCATACCAAATGATGTATGGGTAGCTCCTTCTCACTACCTAGTAAGGTAATTAGCGGATTGGCTGCACCAAAAGATCGCCAAAACCACTTCGTTTGCAACTCAGTAGCCAAATAACAGGAGTCAAGAGCCAGCCTGATGACGGAAATCAAGGGGAATCCAGCTTCATGATATAAAATGCAATTGGGTTAGTGTTGGTATCACCTCTATCACAGGTGATCTGGTTCGAACAATGGATTCGGGGGGTGACGAAGGGTAATTCTCTGTATTGAACTGATTCTACGTGGTATATAAAAAGGAGGTTCTAACCGTAGGTTGGGTGGGAAGTCGGAATCTATTCAGGGGTCGTAGTTGCCCCCTGCGCTGCCCAGCCCCGAGGGGACTTCCAATCCGACAAATACCGACTAATATCTCACAAAAATGGTCAACGGTTTTCACCCGCTCGACTAGTTGCAATATATATATATCCTACCTAGTACCTAGGCTAGATGGTGACACCGACCTCGGTGGGGCCCAAGCTGCCAATTCTTAGGTACACAGTACAAGTCTGCGCTATGTAGTGGGCCGACCGTAAGGGTGGGCCCATACCGCCTTCCAGGTCCACCTTTTCTGCCTACAGGCCATTGATCCAACAAAGAGGGACGATACAATCAATCAACAAGAAAAACCGAGGATTGGCTTCCATGCCTAGAATGAGGAGCCCCCAAACGCCTTAGTAACCCTCTCTGCTCGGAATTTACCCAGACCAAGAACCTCCATCCGTAGTTGCGTGAATCGCCGATTGATTTGCGTCTCGTCCCTCCCCCCTCGTCAAAATGATTGTATAGACTATGCGCAGCAGCTGTATCCAGAACTTGTAAACGGACAGTGGTGAGCAAGGCAGCGCCGCAGCCCTTTCGTGAGTCCCCGTGCCTCCAGTAACATATCGACTGGTGGTCGAACAATTTTCTCCAGTAAGACTGTGTCTCTGTCTGATTTAGGTGTCCCTGTGAAAGTAATACTGTAAAGTAGCAGAGAGGCAGGGTCGAGTATATCGAGTGGTCGATTGGATGATTCTTGGACACGGCTTTGATCGAATAGCGTCCGATATCTTTTCCAGACCGTTAAAATGGCTCCTTCGCAAAGAGACTGGTTGTTGCAATAAAACCTCTCAGCCCAAGGCGGCTTCAACGGGATGGCAAGGTCATGATATCGTCGTCCCGTCCGGGGTATGCCATCCAATACACAACTCGGTGATAGTATCCGAATTTCAGAATCGTCGAGTTCATTATTTTCAACAGCCATACTAGATTCATCGTTAGCATTGACTTTTAAACACCGAACAGTCTGGACAGTGGACGGACCAATAATGCCCCAGATCTCTGAGGTACTCAGTCCATGTATCCATGTCGTCAACTGGAAGCACCGTTTCGTGAAGTACCGC
Source organism: Colletotrichum salicis (assembly GCA_001563125.1). Classification (NCBI taxonomy): domain Eukaryota; kingdom Fungi; phylum Ascomycota; class Sordariomycetes; order Glomerellales; family Glomerellaceae; genus Colletotrichum; species Colletotrichum salicis. The sequence continues at coordinate 38,790 of JFFI01002504.1, forward strand.
CTTCGTAGAGTGTGCCAAGTAATTTGGAGTGAGCATAAGGCAGTCGCCGGAGAGCGGGGCTAGCTGAGGGATGCTGAGACGCAAGGAAGAAATCGTGATGCTCATGTAGTAAAGTACGATGTAGTGCTATGAGAGCCTGCAACTGCTCGTTGTTGAATTTGGGGTTACTCTCGGACGCCGAGCTTGAGTTCTGTGCATTGTCTACTCCAATACACTTGCTCTCAACCATGACGAGTCCGGCATACATACCCTTAACTTCGGCAACGAGTTGCTCTTGGCTGATCGGCCGTGTCTCGGGCTACTTTATGAGTACCTCTGTGTTCTCAAATTCGGAGGACCGCAACTTGAATCTTGGAGATGATGGATTTTTACCATGGTGACATTGATCCCGGACAGACGGGCAATTGCCAGGGTTGAGCGTCTCGCCGCTCATTTTGGAAAGCTCGGTGCAAATTCCCGAATCTGGCGCCGCTTTATTTTCTTTCTGCTTGATGTATAAGGACGATTGAGCACGATTTCGCCTGGAATCGACTGGACTCTCGCGGCAGCCTGGTCGTGAAGACGACTTGGAGTTGTGAAGCTTCAGGATGTCTTCTTCCCTCGGTTCCGTGGAGTCGCAGGGTTGGGTGAACTTCCGTTCCTTCATGTCAGGTTCTGACCCTTCCGATCGAGCTATACAAAGCTGACACCTTCGCCTGGCCTGTTCCTGGCTTCTCCTTACTCGGTTGAATCTCCTCAAGAGGTCAATCCCGTCTCGGGATCCGGAATCGATTGAACTGGACGACATGTCTCAGACGCGACGGGGTATTTTCGCTCGTAGATGGCCAGGCCGATGAGGCCACAAGAGATGATTACAGGCGTAATTTGTCCCGCAGTGGATATTTCGATGCCCTGTGTGAAAACAACGATCGTCCAAGACGCCAAAGGTAGGGCAACTGCGTAGATGGTCCACGGCGTCCTTCTGCGTTATTGTCAGGATACTCTCTGTTCAGGAATCCGGTAGACCTCCAACAATACCTAACAAGAAAATCCCAGTATACCAGGGCAAGAAAGCAAGTGATGTGAAACCACAGGCCCAGGTATCTAGCTCACATGATCCTGTTAGTTTTCTCATCAAAACACTAGCGAGGATCAGACTTGGCGGCCTAGGCCGCATTACCTACGCCGAAATGGCCGTCGAAATCCACCCGAACCTAACCTCCTGAGTCTTAAGAACTGCAACAGAGAACGCGGTGATCGATTGGAGGTAAAACAAGGTCTTTCCAATCCACACAGGCATTGCGCGGATAATGGTCGGGGCCTAAGGCTCCGAACTTGAACGCTCTGCCAGGAGGTATGTTGGGCGGCTCGTAATGCAAACAGCGAATGTGAAGATATGGTGATCTCGAGGGCCAGATGGTAGTAACTCGGAATTTTTGATAGATCAAAAGATAGGGCTGATTGTCGAAGGCAAGGAGGAGGGCAAGTTAGGGATTGTGGTATGCCTGGCAGGATGACTACGGAGAGGGAAGATTATAGCATGCAGAAAGTCCCATGTGAAGCAGAATCTAAACTACGCTCAATCAAAAAAAGAGCTAACAGGTTCTCCTCTTTCTTGCAGTACGTTTACTTGGGCTGACGAAATGGTTCGCACGGCTGCCGACGGTCCTCAGCTGAAGATGCCGTCGATGCCCACATCCTGAAAGTGTTTTAGCGTCTTGGCTAGCACACAAGCTATGGGCCAGTTAGAACACGCGAGGAATCTACAAAGTCAATAGAACTGTTGGAAACAAAGAGTGGTTCCTAACAGTTCGACCTGTTGCAAAGTGCATGAGGCAGCCAGACGGCCTGTTTCACAGCACCGTCATCGTTATATGGCTTCACCTAGTTGGACGCCACCAAGGACGTAAAATCAAGAAAAGTAGCGCTTTTGTCCCACCATACCCTGCAATGTTGCTTACTATGGGTCGCAGCCAGACGGTGAAGGACTTCCCATTTCTTCAGTCGTTTCAAGACAGCGTCTCCAACTCTCCGGACTGGCATCACCAACTTCTTAACCGCTTCTCACTACACCAATTACTATCCCTTTTCACGATAACCAAGCGACTATACCATCTCGTCCACCTAGCCGTCCTGGTGCCGGTCAGGCTTGCCATGTATGGACGCATTCAGTGTCCGATTTCTCGCGAGGCTTCATCACATGGAGAACAGAAGTCTAAAGAGAGTGCATCTCGAGATCTTGAGATTGGCAACAGAAAGAACTACTCGTTCCGATCGGTTGATTCAAAATCCTTCAAACTCCTCGTCGTCAACTGGACCGTGATGTTGGCGATTTTGGTCACTGTCAATAGTTTCACACCGGAAGGCTTTGGTTCAAGATGTTGGCCAGCGAAATTTCCCGTAAGACCATTGAATGTGTCTTTACTCTACAATACATATCTGACCGTTTTTGTCGCAGATTTGCCAACCGATAGCAGGTCCACCACCATTGCTACAACGTCGACCACATCTTTGGCTTTCCAGCCTACCCTGCGAGGTACGGATAGTGCAGCTGGTGTTCTTTGAAACCTTGTTCATGGGAACTGCGTTCTACTTGCTCTGGGAGACCTCATTTGGGGACAGGCACGTGGGCTGGGTATTCATTATGACGATGATCATGATCGGTCTCCTCGTTGTGTCCTCAGTTGACCCAGCATATGCACTTCTCCTTGCCATGCCAGTCATCCTCGGCACTCTCTTGGCTTTTGGTTTCATCAGGGATATCGTATTCTAGTGTGGCTACGCGGTACCCTTCCCGTCGTGGAATATTTTGAGTAGTTCATCGGAGCACCCTTTTTCACAGAGCACTCGGGGAGGAGAGCCTGTGTGCCAAGGCCAAGGCGTTGACAGGACTCCTCATCAAGACCACCCAACACGGATGACTGAGACTGCACCTGGGGAGGCATTTCTTTCATCAATTGTGTTTTGACGTTGTTTTCTCTTGATAAATATCAAAACGTGAGATACGGAAGGACAGCGTATCTAAAGTAAGGTAGCTGGCAGCTCAGATGTATTTATGCCAAAGTGGGAGATCTGGTCCTTCAGACCAGTCTTCTAATTCCAACTCCTTGCGCAGAATTACATTTTACACAGATATATCCTCTTCGACATCAAGGCGATCCTTCAGGCCGCGCTCTCTGCCTGAGATAAGTCCTCATCTTCGTTAATGAGGTTCATCCAGCGGATATTATGAAGTTCCTTCCTTGCAGATCAGAAGGCATGCACTCAATGCTGATGTTGCCTTCGGCGATGTCTTCAAGACAATCTGAAGGTACTGGACAAATTTGAAATACCCTGGAATTACATCCTTTTGTCGTATTTCACACCCCGAGATTCAGAGTACCCTGCTCCTTCCGTTACCTAGGGTAGTATTGTCACCGGCTCCTGACTATTGTTCCGTCGATTAGTCAAGAACGGAAGGGGGGAAAGAGCGCAGGCATCACGGGCTCGACTTGATCAAAGAAGAAAGTAGCCACTCATCCAAGATACCTGGTGTTAGAAGGAGGCCACGTCCTGAGCAACAGTTTCTTTGCATCCTTGAGTGCATACCTTTCTCTCTTGTCGACCTTATCTCATCTTCCCACCTCCACCTCCATTGCTCACAACATCTCCGAATCGACTCTTTCAATCGCCCAGAAGACCACAAGCAGACCAACTCCTAACAATCAAGTCGCGCAAGAACATCTGAAACCAATATGGCCGAAGCAACAGAGGTCTGTGCATCCTTATCCCAGCGTCGCAGCTCATGGTCTCAGATATCTTGGAGGTGCTAACATGCCGCCAGAAACAGGAGAATCCCGTTATACTCCCTTCGATTGAGTTTTCTCCGGTTGTCAAGGTCGAGAGCTCCCCTGCTATCAATCCTCTACCTTCTTCTCCCATGAACCCTCCGACCGAGGCTTCTTCCGTCACCGACCATCCGTCACAGACTACTCCAGCCAACGATCCTCCGGTTCATGTTTCTCCTCCCGTCAACCCCCCGGTCCAGGCTTTTGCTCCTCTAGACGAGATTTCTTCTATCATCGACGCCGTGGACCAGGCTCCCCCCACCAACAGTCCTCGTCCCGTCATTGAAGCTCGGGCTCCGAATCCTCCTGTCGTTTTACCTCCGCTTCCTGTACGTCATAGCAATGAGTCTCCAAGCCAATCTCGTCTCTCCATTCCACAAATATCCTACCCTTCTCTCATCTCCAATCGCCCTCCTACCAATCCGAATTTGAGTCAACACTACAGATTTCAGAGCCCGATGGGAATCTGCCAGGGAATGGAGACAGAGATCTTGTCTAATGCCCTTGGCAGCATGACCGGCAGGGGAGACGAAGCGAAATTCAAGACGCCAGTGGAGTACGCGGTTATTCTCCAAATGAAGACGAAGATGACAGCGAGCCTGTGTCAGGCAGTCGCTGAAAGAACTCGTGTCGAAGACGATTTTCGGAAAGTCTCAGGTCAACCACATGGCGGGTTGGTTGGGATGAGTGGGGCGGTCACCGATATGGTGAAGGGCATTGACTGTTAGATTCAGGGTCTCAATGCTCTTATTGCGAAGATGGATGCATGGTTGGAGGAATATCATAGTGATTACGGTGCCGCTCCTGGGGGATTGGGTAGTGTCCCTGGGCCAGCTTCCCCTGGGCCGCCTGCCCCGGCTGACTGAATAGGAGAGTGGTGATGGAGAGTTTTTGGACACGATTGACGTGGCAAGATAGAGTATGGCTTGAAGGCAGCATGGTTTATCAGTGAGGAGAGATTAGACATCGACAGAGACCTAGCAGGCTACAAGAGTTCTGTTGCTAGGTATTGAGGGACGAGGGGCTTTAAGGACATCACAATAAAGTTTTGACCTCGTCCACCAGCCACGGCGATGCTTTGCGACACTTGGCACTCTGAAGAGTGGCCACAATGAAGGAGGAAGTCGCCCCTGCTAACACGTTTCCTTTCAGGAGTGACCGAGTGATTGATATTTCATCGAGAGACTGCATTTTTCGACGGCGGGAAGGGAAGTAGGGCGGAGAAGTGCCAAAGCGGGACCGCCTCCGTGCCTGCCTTAGGTTGGACAGGTTCGTCGTCCGTAAATCCGGCGTTCCTGCTCAAGGAATTCTTCGCGCGATATCTGATGACTACCAGTTAGTTACCTTGTGGTGTTGAATCTGAATGAGGAAGTCTCCCTGGTGCAGCTTCTCAGTAAAGGCCTTATCTTATGGCCATTCCTATTACCTCTTGAAAGCCGGGAAAACTGTGAGGGAAGCCGGGGATAGGGGAGGGGAAGGTGCCAAAGTGAGGCCGGTTCCGTACCTTTCAACTTCTCCGAGTGTCTCGGCGCCGACACGGCCCACGTCACAGGGCCGCGAGGAAGGAGCAAGAGACGGGCGTGTAGCATCGCGACCAAGATTCACATGTCCGTAAGGTACCTTAGGTATCATCAGTGAAAGATGTTTCTCAGGCGTGAACTTGAGCCGTAGTTCCTTCCTCGCCGAAGTCCCTCGACTTTGCCGGGTGTCGCTCAGACGTGCCAATCATCTTCGTGAGGCAGCACTGCTACTCGGCCGGGTTCCGTAGTGCGTGTTTGGTGCCTGTCGTTGAAGCCAAGAATTTGTACCAAGTCGGAATGGGCCGGAGCAAGCACAGATATCCGAGATGTTGCACGTTGTTTGCTCACTTGTTGGAGCCATGAGAAGCTCTCATAGTGGGATAAAAGTGACGAAGTAATGCAACACCCCTTGCCTCTCCCAGGCAGTCCTTCCACACGAGCCCCGGGCTTTCCTTCCCGGGGAGCCACAAACGGATACAACAGGTGCGGGTGCCGGAGAAATGGAGACGGCGCCATTCTCTTTTCGGAAAGGTCTGACGCAGATCTTGATGAGCCGGCTGGTGTCGACTTGAGCCCCAGAAATCTGCCCGAGGCACGAACTCCATCGCATGCTGATTGGCACTGCTTTCATCAATGGATTTTGATGGCACAATGACTTTTATTCCCATCGTTGATGAAGCAAACGGCACGAAAATGCGTAGGAATTGCGGCAATATGAGGTGCCATTCCAATTTCCAACTTTCTCGACTCAACGAGACACGACTGGCCCGGCGATTGCGTCGAAAGCTGAGGCCCCTTTCTGCCCTTTCCTTCATTTTCGAAAAAAAGTCTGAAGTGAGAGGAAGTCGCCATCGTGCTGCACCTTCCCCCAATTTTCCCCAATCTCGTCCTTCCCCATTCCCCTCCATGAGCGTCGCCCCCTTGCACTTTCCCCTTCTTGCCCGGGTTCCCCTCACGGCCCACGGTCTCTCTCTCAGCGGTTGTCCTTCATGATTCGATGCTCGCCTCCAAACGGCCCAAAACCCCGTATCCCCGTATCTTTCTTTTGCCATCCCGCCCACACTCCAACCATCCACACATTAGTCCATCATCCCATGCCATCCTGGGTTTGGTACGACTGCGCTAACATCTCCCAGTACTCCACGCGCTTGATGCCGCAGATGGACAGGACCATGTCCTTGGCTTCTCACTCGAGCATGACGTCGTCCGCCCTAGACTCTTTGACTTTCTCGCCTTCTAATACGTGCGCTTAACACGACTCGACGATGTTGCAGCATGTCTGCGACACAACCTCCTGCCTTCTTGGAATGGCTTCAACACGCTTGCCGCCTGCCGGGTAGCCTGGCTTTCGCATCTCGAGCCATGCCCTTACGGCACTTTTACCTCAGAGCCTCTGCTCGAGATCCACACCACCCGCTCCGCCGCCCGTTGCCGGAACATGTGGGCCCCTTTTATTCGAATCTCTCAAAGGCGCGCCTCTCAATGTTAGTCGGTTGGTGTGTGGAAAGCCTTGTTGGACGCCAGATTTTCACCATTTATATAACTTGCCTCTCTCCCTTCCGACAATTCAACTTGCCTGTCGTGGGCCTAGTCTTGGTGTAAATGCAGCATCGCAGCGTTTTAGGCTTTGATCGATACCGTCTTTTGACTTCCAAATATCCCGGGAATGCCTTGGACAGGCACAACTTGAGCCCATCATGTTTCGCATTTACAACATCTACGGTACGCAACCCTGGACTGGGCCTCTCTTTCCCATGCAGCATTGCCCTAAGACCACGTTTCTAGATGCTAATCAGTGACTTGTAGCGCTCGCCGCCTTTGGCACCATTGGCGGCATGCTTTTCGGGTTCGATATTAGTTCCATGAGTGCATGGATCGGCGCCGACTCCTACAAAGAATATTTCGATCATCCGGGTTCGACCCTCCAGGGAGGCATCACGGCCTCTATGTCCGGTGGCTCCCTTGTCGGTGCTCTGATCGCTGGTTTCTTGGCTGACTCATGGGGCCGCCGCGGCGCTCTCAAGCTTGCTTCCATCATTTGGATCATCGGTGCCGTTCTCCAATGCTCCTCCCAGAATGTCGCCCACCTCATCGTTGGTCGTGTCGTTTCTGGTCTGGCCATTGGTATCACAAGTTCCCAATGCTGCGTCTACCTTGCTGAGCTCGCCCCCTCCCACATTCGCGGTCGTATCGTCGGCATCCAGCAATGGTCGATCGAATGGGGCATTCTCATCATGTACCTTATCTCTTACGGCTGTATCGTCAGTATTCCCAACGATCCCAAGGCATTCCGCATCGCCTGGGGTGTTCAGGGTATTCCTGGTCTCATCCTCGGAATTGCTCTCTTCTTCTTCCCCGAGTCGCCTCGTTGGCTGGGCCAGAAGGATCGGTGGGAGGAGTGCCACGAGGTCCTTTCTCATCTCCACGCCGGTGGCGATCGGGAGGCGCCTGTTGTTCTTGCTGAGCTCGATGAAGTCAGGGAAGCTGCCCGCGTTGCCGCCGAGTCTAGGAACGTCAGTATTATAGGTCTTTTTGGCCCGCGTATCTGGAAGCGTACCTTAGCCGGGTGCAGTGTCCAAGTATGGCAACAGCTTCTAGGAGGCAACGTTATGTTATATTATTTGATAAGTCTATTTAATATGGCTGGCCTGGTGGGTGACTCAGTTTTCACTTGATTTTTGCAAACACGGCTAACCTGTTTGATAGTCTGGCAACGTGGCTCTGACTTCCTCTATCATCCAATATGTCATTTTCCTTGTGACAACCGGCGCCATCCTCCCGATTATCGATCGCCTTGGTCGTCGTCCTCTCCTTATCGGCGGTGCCATCATCTGCTGCATCATCCACTTCACAACTGGCGCTGTCATGAAGGTTCACGGCAACCCAGTTGACAGCGTCAACGGCGACAGTAACCTGAAGTGGGAGGTCACTGGACCCCCGGCAAAGGGTGTCATTGCCCTATCCTACATCTTTGTTGGTGTCTATGGCCTCACCTGGGCCCCGATCGGCTGGATTTATGCTTCAGAAGTCTTCCCTCTCAAGTACCGCGCGACTGGTGTCGGTCTGGCTGCGGCTTCCAACTGGGCTTTCAACCTTGCTCTTGCCTTTTTCGTGCTTCCTGCCTTCACTAACATTCAGTGGAAAACGTATATGATCTTCGGAACCTTTTGTGCCGCCATGACTGTGCACATCTTCTTCACATACCCCGAGACCTCTGGCAAAACTCTTGAGGAGATTGACGAGCTTTTCGACTCCAACATCCCCGCCTGGCGTACCGGAAGTGCTGGTGTGCGCTTTGAGGACCGTGTAGCGGCTGCTGGGGGCAAGAAGGAGGGCCTCAACACTTCACATGCTGAGAAGGTTGACGTATAAATCCACTGCTTTCTTGTATATGATTGGCACCAATGATTAATAGTTGATACTGTCAAGCGGTGGCGATAATTAGCTCATCAATAAAATCCGGTAAACTGAAAATTACTCTCACAGTCTCTTGCGCCGGAAACTCGATAAGATCCGAGGATGATCTTCCATTCCATATATCTCAATGTCTATTTTCCTCGACAATTTACTGCGGAAAAAACAATTCATATTCACACTAGCCTTTGCGACTGCGGCAGTCTCGCCTCTTGGGGCAGGAGGTAGTCATGTGATGTGGCTGCCACTAATGACGTCGACCTGAGTATTGACGTCATCCAGCAACCGTTGGTGTTACTCAATTACACTCGATCTCCCATGAGTTCATATCCCTATACCACACTCAATATCACCCTTCATCCTATCTCTCAAATTTTCTACCAAATTCCTTTGAAACACGTTACCACATTTCCACACAATGTCTTCCCAAAACACAAACACCAACACCCAACAACCCGGCCTCGTCGCCGGCCACGCCGAGTACATCAAGGGCGCGGCTGAGGTAAGACAAAGACTCGCGATGTAGCAGTTCTAGGGGAGTCAAGATGCTGACAGGATCAAATCAGGCCGCCATCGGCAGTGTCACAGGCTCGCACGCGTGGACTTCTTCAGGAGAGCAGGACAAGGCCCACGCTGCGTCGACAATGAAGGCTGCTGGTGAGCAGCGTGATGCGTCGACGCAGGGCTATGGCAAGGCTGAGGAGATTGCTGGAAAGGCGTTTGGGTGTGAGGGGATGAAGACAGAGGGTGCTGCTAGTAAGAAGGAGTAGGGTTTTTGATATATCATCAGGATTCATGACGGGATTTGTACGATGAAGATATGACGCTGTTGTTAGAAATGACGGTAATTACAATTCAACACCACTGTAATTATGGGAGTTGTCGGTTTCATTTGCCACCTGCGTCTCGTCCGTGGGTGTAAGGCTCCTCAAGACCTTAACAATTCTGATGATGAAAAGGTCAGGATTCACTGCACTTTCTGCAAGCACTGCCACGTAATTTGCTTCCATTCGCTACCTCCGACTTATTCATGACTGTAAGGCTTCCTGACGGGGTCCAAAGATTGAAGATAAAAGAGTTGGTATTAACTAAATCTTCCATAAGAACTGCTCTAGAGTTGCGTCCTTGTCGACAACATTAAATGCCCTGGCTGCAAACGTTGGCCAATCCAACTTAGGGAGCTTCTTTCTGTTGCGATGAGTCTTGGAGTACTCGGCGACAATCTCCAGCACATAGTCAACCATGGATACTCCACGAATCGCATGAAGCTCAACCGGCGGAGAAAACTTCAGTGAACCCTTCAACTCACTGTCGTCGATGATCTCGCTGAAGTTCTCGAGGACCTTAATGCACAGGTTAAAGATGGCAAAGTAGTTGATCCGCATCACAGGGACAGGACCACTAAACTCTGCAATGACCGTCTCCTTGGCCCTCTGCATTATTGCCGTGATGGGCTGCGATACGGCTTTCTTAACAATCTTCCCCTCCTGGGCCTTTGTTGTTGGATTGTTTTCTCCGAGGAACCGGGCCAGGCATTTGGGGCTCATCTTGTGATGATTGCCGTGTTGGTCGAAAAAGGTAGACATCAACGGCGGGACGATACACTCCTTGTTCCCCCACTCAATAGCGGACTTGGTTTTGTTGAGTGTTCCGCCGAATACGATGCGACGGTAGATGGAGAGAAAGTTCTTGTCGTGCAGGTCACCTTGAAAAACGTTGGCCTTGAAAAGGTTGCAAAACTCTTCCATGATGGGAATCTCGGCAAGATTGAAGTCGGAACGCCGGAGGGCGTTGTAGAGGTGAAGCGTCGCCGGGATTGCGGCTAGGCCGGTATGAGAGTTGCTGCCGGCGAGGTATCTGCCGAAATACTGGGCCTGAAATAACATCTCCCCCATGTGTCCGCCGGCGGTCCAAGGCGCGCGGTAGTAGAAGCTGGAACTCTCATCGGCGTAGTCGGACAGGCCCCGCAATAACTCCCTCATTTCCTCTAACAGGGTTGCGCCATGAGCGTAGTTGAGGGAGTTTTGCAAGACTTTCAACGAGTCGTCTACCACGATTCCCATGTCATAGGCTAGGTCGAGAGCACGGGTCCTTGCATCAACGTCTTTGTTGAGTTTCCCATCTGGCCAGCGGAAGGCATCAAACGTCGTTACGAGCAGATCCATGCCGAAAACCAGCTCCGTCGAAGCATTGTCTGCTGAGTCCGTCGAGGCAGTTTGCTCTATCGACTCTGTCGAGGCAGCATGTTCCTCCAATGAGGGAGAAGGAAGTGAATCAAGATGGAAATTCTTGAGGTAATCCAGAACCGGCTCAGACGATCTGGCTTGCTGTGATTCGGTTATGTTGTGAAGTTCCAATCGCTCCACGGGTCGGAATTCTTCGTAATAAGTGCGTGTATTTTGCAAAATTTCCAAAACCCCCCTGAAGTGCTCCACGTCGTATTTGCCGTCCGTGGTCTTATGATTATGGGGAATGTCCGGGTGTCTTTGAATGACTATCTGGTCATGATGAGATTCGTACAAGTTGCCCCCCCTTCCGAGCTGGTCGCGGTTGGAACTCCAGTCATTGACGAACGCGCGGAAGTCGCAAAAGCGGACGACATTGAGCTGACCATCAGTCGCGTTGTCGATCTCCGGTTGCGCTTCGAGAAAATCGAAAACGTTGTTGCACGTCTTCTCCATCTCGTCACTGGTCAGAGGAAAACGGTCTGCAATCAACTGATTCGTAAGGCAGAACACCGTGCTTGTCAGCCACGCTGCGACGGGAATCGGGATCATTCCTTTGCCGGCTTCGGCCCAAAACACCATCAGCTGGTCGCGCATCTTTCCAGCTTCCTGGTGACATTTGTTAGGTATAAAAGTCTCATCTCGGAAATAACGGTTCATGACTTACGTGTAGAAGGTAGGCCACCTCGAAAACGCGGCACATCTCATCATCTTCGAGGAAGACCTCAAGCTTGGCATGTGGCTGACGAAGAATGACCTTGCCCTTGGCTGACCGCCTATGGGTAGCAGTAGGGAGTTTCGAGCTGGTAGGCAGAATCGGAGCATCGTCGTCGTCGTCGGTGTCGGTGTCTCCTTCCTCCAAAGCGAGTGCAGCAAATTGATTTAGCGTCACGGTATCGATACCCGGGATCTCCGAAGTGGGAAGTTTCTTCGACTCCGTCACAAGAGGCGTCAGAATATCTGAGGTCTCTTCTAGTCTGATTATTATCGTCAGCTCAGGTTAAATTGCCATGCTGTCATGGAATTATTTGCTCACCTTTTGATGAAATGTTTATGGCTAGGATCCTCGGCACCCAAGGCCTTGTAAATTTCGAGGACTTCCCGACGCTTGTCGATGGCGTGGCCAAGAGCTCCAATAATCGAAAGAGGCACAATAGTTTGGGACTCCTTGAGGGCCGTGGCAATCCTGACGATGTCACCAGTAGATTTGATCGGACCCAAGTCGTCGTCTCCACGTGCAGGAACTGCAGAGCGATACTGAGCTACCATCCATCCCAGAAAGCAGTTTGTCGCGAGTTTGTACGCCTCGTATGAAGCCCGGAGGTCGCGGCTATCGCCTGAAGACATTCTTTATGTACTTATCCTTGCAAAAGGAAGCGTGACCAGAAGAGTGGTAACCTGGCCCGGGGATGTGAATAATGAGAAACGTGGGAAGTTAAGAAAGGTACCGGTGGAGGGTGAAAGGTTGAAAATTGCGGGGGATGGAGTTGGATAGTTAAGTTCTTCGGGAACTGAGGTGAAGGCTCCTTCAACCTACAGATTGGGAAGGCACTGCGAAAACTGTTTCCGAATGCAGACCAGAGTACTTTCCAAGTTTTCCGAGTGTATTCACAACGTTGATAACATCAAGGTGGATACTTCAGATGTCTCTTTGATAGCTCCGCCCCCACAGTCTGAAAGGCTCCCTTTGACTTCTTGACATTAAGTGGCCCTAAATTTAGGTGGGCAAATGCATCATGTTGAAGCATTTTCATTACATGCTCTCGACTGTATAAGTAATATATCAACCCATTCATTTGTCGGAATGCAGGGATGAAAGTAGACGATTTCTAAAACTCATTTTTCCCGACCAGGTGGGTTGAGATAATTCAAACTTGAATGGCTTGAGCCATCCCTGACTACGGAAGTGAGACAGAGACTGAATCAGAGCCCAAACCAGGCCTACAGGCTAGGCTGTGCCTATGGCCTCTGCTGCAGCAGTCAGTATACGGAACGAATCTTTTAAGAATTCGTACATCTCAAGACGTTTTATTTCAATACCGGACGCAGGGGTATTGTGTCAGTCTGAATGCAGTTGCATCTGATGTGGACGCCCTGATTGAGCTTCTTTGAAAGCTTAGTTGCGAGCAAAATGCAATGTAACAAAAACGTCGAGTGTGTTTGTTGCAAGGGATTGGAGCACAAGCTTTGAGGCATCGAAATACAAAAGCTATGCGGTGTTTCTCTTTGTTTAGGGACTTTTGCTACCCAAAAGGGAGGTTGTCTTTGCATGTGGTCATGAGGGAGGCTTAATTATTTCTACCGGGCCATTAACAGCATTCTGCCACGTCAATAGCACCGTTTCCAGGGAAACGAGAAGCAAATGGTCACAATTGACAGCAGAGCAGGCCATTTCCATTTTTTGACCGATGTTTCGTCAGAAAGCGCTTCGCCATCTCTCATAATCGACTCTTGCTTGAAGTACCTGCAAGAAGGGGTAGGTTCCGTAGCTGAGGTGAGCTCTCTAATATCACGATAGTGAGATGAAAACGAAGACTGCTGATGATATTACTAGACTACTGTGTAGGCCTTCTTCCCTCCCCATGCAATATCTCTCAACCCCACTGCCTAGGCCCAATGATAATAGGTAATTCGAGAGCCAACGCGTGTTCGAATGACGCCACTCGCATCAGCCCTATCCTCTATCCTTGACGCTGTACTTCTGTTGGAGACACTCGTCTCAGCACTCATCAGTATCTTCTTCGCTAAAGAAAAGCCTTCGTAAACTCCAAGTCCAGACTGGATGCATGCAAGTTACATGAAGTCTATATGTTCCACAAGACCTGGGATAGAGTTGCATTTTAGTCCATGTTCTCGAAAGCTTCCAGGGTATGGGTGAGCATATCAAGCCTCTCCACACGACGTCTTTCCTGTCGGCTGGCGAATGACAAAGCATCGAGCTGTCCCAAGCTTAGCTCTATCGTTGTTCGAGCTAAGACCACATCATGCTGAAACTCTGAAACAAGACGCGGAGGCGCATCCAGCATCATGGAGGGGTTACATATGATTGGCCTCGACCGTTTGCCCAGGTCATCAAGAAACTTGGCACAGAGAATGAAGACGGCGAAATGGTTGATACGCGCGAAAGGATGAGTTCCTTCAAGTTCGGGGAGAACGAGATCCATGGCCTTTTCCAAGTGGGTGGACACCGTGCTTTCGCGATATGTATCCATGATCTTCTACGATTGCTTGTGATCCAGGTTCTTTGGGACTGGAAGTTTGTAGGCTTTTCCAAGAAACTCCTCCTCCAAGGTGTGGTCGTTGAATGTCTGATTCAAGAACCAGCAGTCAAGCTCAGGAGTCGCTAGTTTTGAGACTAGGCCAATCTCTAGACAAGAAGACTGATCCGCGTATGGAGGTTCTTTTTGTATCTTGGCGTTGTAGACGAAGCGGCGGAATGCTGACAGGGAGTTCCGCTGTGGAAAGCTTCGATTGAATGCCATGTCCTTGAAGACCTCGCACAGATCATCTAGTAGTGGAACTCTTGAGGTCCGGGTGATGCAGCGCCGCATCCCGTTCTAGAGATGGAGAGCACACGAGACTACTCCCCAGTCCCTGTGTAAGCATACGCCAGAAAGGAGAGGTGACGTGAGAATTTCGGTCAGGTAACAGCCAGTGGCTCACAAGGATCCATGGTAGATGTCTATCTTGCTGTTCCGAATGTAGTCCTTCAACCCACTGTGGGGGAGATATCTCACATGAGATGCTGTTTCGGGGCGCGTTTTTGACATAAGCTCGAGGAATTCCAAGACAGGAATTATGCTTGCGCGTGCTTCCATTGCTAGACGACGAAACCGGAAATAGCGGTGCTTATTGTCAATATTGGCTCGCGAGTGAGATGAAATTTGCATCGTCCACAAGAACAGATCCATTCCGAGTATGAGACTTGTCGTAGCGGGTAAATTCGGTCTAGCAAGAAAGGCTTGAGCATGCAGGAAGAGGGGTTCGCACACGGCGGAAAAGTCTTTATGTATCTCCATGCCTTTTGTTTTTTCGACTGCCTCCGTCGAACGTTGCCCACTCATAGCGATTTCGATCTCATTAAACATAGCCTGTATCTTTTCGTTGTCGTCGTCGGACAGTTCCAGGTCATCGACTTCGCGTGTCTGGGACTGAAAAGCATCATAAGTATGAAACTTGCAGGTGCATCCATGGTGAGTACATACGTGGGCGACCTTTTATCGTCCATGGCGAATGTATGTATTCGTGGGCTTTCTTTCGTACTTGTACATGGCGTGAGCAAGCTGATAGAGTCGAGTGCCAAGGGAGACAAGTGCAACTGGGTCGGCGACTTCAAGGAATTGTCTGAAGAATTTGCAGGCCTTTTCCTTGTTTGCAAACATGCCAAAGCATACTTGGACCAGTGAAGGGGGCATCTTGTCGATGGCTGTGCTAAGGGTGCAGCTCGTGAGCCATGAGGCCGTTGCAAGTGGAGCCTTTCCAGTGGTGGCATCTTGCCAGTAGTGCTTCAACTTGTTGTGTGCGAGCTCAAGATCCTGGGTGTTCATGGTGAGTCAGTAAATCCATACAGAAACATTATTGGGTACTCAGCACTGGGTGTCTTACGATCAAAAAGTATGCAGCATCAAGTACCTCTGTCAGATAATCGTCTTCAAGTCTGATGTGTGCTTCTCTTGACGGCAAGGCTTCGACCTCTATTTCCTTGGATGGAAGCGTTGGGATTGTTTCTTGTTCATCGCCGTCTTGGTCCACCTTCGCCTGGTATCGGACGTTCTTGTCCCTAGCACGGAGATGCGAGTATGGGTTTGGTGTCACCACACCGGGCGTGGCAGACGTCGCGCCGCCGGTTGAAGTCGAGCGGCTCGCCAAAGGGGCGACTATGGCAAGAGTCTCTTGAGGTCTGTATAAGGTCAGTACAGAAACCACAACACTATTATCCAATACCGCGGCGTACCTCTCAACAAATGCCGCGTGTTTCGCGTCGCCCGCATTGAGCGCCTGATAGAGACTGAAGACGTACTTCCGCTTGGCGATAGCGCCTCTGAGAAGTTTGACTATGAATGCCGGTACGGTGTGGTTCCCTTTTTCCAAGATCTTTGCAGCGTGGAGGATGTCCTTGGTATATTTGAAAGTGCGACGAGTGTCGCCTTGAGGCGCCGCAATACGATATTGGCACCATAGCCAGTCGAGGAAGCCGTTAGTCAATTCTTTGTACTCGCGGTATGACTTCGCGAGATTTCCTCCGCCGCTCTCAACAAAGTCCATTGCGGCTGACAAGCCAATGTAAGCTTGCGTGGTGGACTTGATGATGGAAAGGCAGAGGTTTTGGGCTGCAATGAGGCGGACACTGCCGGTGTGTGAAGAAAGTCTGGTGGAAGAGGGAAAGAATTGTATTATGATCTCTGTGGTGGAGTTCCTTCTATGCCAACTTCCCATTTTGGAAGGAAAGAATTTTTAAATGGCCCTTCCAGAGAACTTCTAGGTCGGAAACCTTTTGGTGACTCCAACTTTGTGAAGCCGTCAGGTAGTTACGGGCAGGTCTCAATGTGACTGGAAGTACGTGCCTCTCGATACTAGGCCCAGTTTTTGAAAGACATTTTAGACCTTCGTGAGTAGCTTAACAACTGCTCTGACCAATATCAAAGTCATGGTAGGGGCTGACAGGTAGGTGGTCCCAGTGAAAGGGAATGCATAACAAATAACATGCTACTAATACCTACACGTACACAGAACACATTTATCATGTCTGCCTGATTGTTTCTTTCCATTCAGTTTCCCTTCAATTCGATGCCATTCCCAGCATTATTCATCAATACCAGCTTGGATAGAAGTTTACAATATTTGTTTTTGTCTTCTAACTTGGTCTCAAAGCCCGCGAAAGCGTTGAAGGCCATCTCGAAAGAATCGGATCCTTTAGAGCGGGCACAAGGAGGGCATGAGACAAATTTTGAGAGATGTTCACCTTGAGCGGTTCTATGAGTGGTAAGCCATATGTCCATGAATAATTGCATAAAGTAACGGCTAATTGGCGTCTGTTCATATCCAGCAAGAGCTACCCTGGAGTAAATTATAGAGCGAAACTCAGGAAATAGCAGACATTCATGTTCGATCTGTGTCAGAATTGTCAGAAGAATTTTGTAGTATTTTGATCATCCTAGGTACTTTGAGATGTGAATTATGCCTACGGCCCTAGTCTGCCTGCAAGGATTGACTCCAGTTTGACATACCCCAAACACCATGTTTAACCGAGTCCCCCAGGAAAAGAAATCAACTCGCTCACTGAAATTTCTCATCCTCAACGCCTTGACCTAGTAAACTGCTTGATGTTATCCAGAATTCTCATAGCACCATCTACCATCCGCCGTTCTGCTTGCGGCGAATCTCCTGGTCAAGCTGGTCCTTCATGTTCTGGCGTCTCTGAATCTCGTCGTCGAGACGGTCCTTCATGCGCTCCCTGTTTCGAATCTCT
The DNA here is from genome assembly GCA_001563125.1 of Colletotrichum salicis. Classification (NCBI taxonomy): domain Eukaryota; kingdom Fungi; phylum Ascomycota; class Sordariomycetes; order Glomerellales; family Glomerellaceae; genus Colletotrichum; species Colletotrichum salicis. Next base: position 56,224 of record JFFI01002504.1, read on the forward strand.
TGATCGAGTCTGTTCTTCTCAGAGTAGTCGCAGTTACCGCCGCCATTGCCAGAGTTGAAACCACCACCAGAGTTGAATCCGCCACCGTTTCCGTTTTTGTTTGCTCCTCCGTTCCCAAATGATCCACCATTGCCGTACGTGGCAGCAGCGTTCACATTCTTGGCAGCTTCACCCCGGGTCTCGATGGGAGCAACTGAGTCGACATCAACGTCTGGGATGTTGCGACCGCTCAAGAGTGGTGAAGCGATAACGCTGGAGATGAGGGTGGCGATGAAGAGGTTCTTGATGGCGACCATTTTGAAATAAAGGTGTGAGCTGAAATACTTCAGACAAAGTGTAGAAGACGTTATGGGAAGAGATGCGGAGATGGTCTTAGGCGAGGGTGTCTTTGGTGAGATGAGCTTGGTTATTGAGGCTGCTGATCAAAGGTTGGTGGTGATGGTGGAAGTACTTCATCCTTATGTACTTCTATTCTGAGTCTAATCCACTGATGCCGAGACCGACACACCTCAATCTCCCCGTTTAGTCTTTCGACTAGGCAGAGTACGTTCGCCGCTATCATGCACAGCCAGAGTGGCCTTAGCCGACAAACTTCGGCATCGTGTAGGCCACACCATTACCATTTCGGCCGCATGCCATCGGCGGTAACCATATTTTCCCACTTGTTGCGAGCTACGAAAGCGACGACGAAAGTTTCCAGCTCCGGTATGCCTCGAGGGAGCTGGGCGCTGGGCAGGCCGAAGGGACGCTCGGGTGCATACAACATCACGCCTCGCTCGGACTGTTGTCGTTCGTGAGTTGCCAGTCTGCCAGTAGCAAGTTCGGATGAGGCCCTTGGAGTTGCTCATGGCTAACCAGAAAGCGAATGCCCGTGGGAGAGGGGTTAAGCTTTTTCTACAAGCACGGCCATATTATAGACCAGCCCAGTTAGCTATAAGGTGACGACTACGACGTGGATACTCGCGACTCAGGCAGGATGCCGGCCGACGACAGTGCATGACTCCCGCCGACAGATGGGAAACGAAACTGAATTAAGGCTTGGCAGATAGGGCTGGCACATACCAACGGGCTGCGCGCGGCACATGTCTTCCAAGAGAGTGGGGGAGACAAGATGGGGTTAGAGTAAACGAGGCGGAAACTTCGGCCCAGTGGGCGAAACGTTTACCTCCTTCGCTCGGAGCACACAGTAGTCGTACGCGGCAGGTGGCCGATAATTCTAGAAACACCACGCTAGTCTTCACAGGGTCCCTCTAGCCGACATAACTTGCATAGCCCAGAGCTTAACGGGTGATCATCAGCGGTCTGGAAGAGGTTGATGCGCGACAAGTTGGCGGACGTGCATCCCACGCGGTCTCCGATTTGATCGTAACTTTCCGCAGACAGTCAACGATAGCGAGTTATAGCCTACGATCCCGACGGGGTGGTAAAGGAGACGGGAACCCGTCGATCATCGAAGTGCGATCCCGCCTTGGAGCCCAATGGAGAATCCTCCAACCGATTGCCGACCACGCTCTGCTGCATGATGACTTCGGCGTTTGATCTGCCCTGACGGCGGGTAGCAGTGAAGTGCTGCCGAATGTGCTCTAATTGTATGCTTATTTCGTAACAAAGCTCGGAACCACACGCTATTTGCCGTCGGTTCACGAGTCCGAGATTTCCGTTGGCTAGCACGCTGTCTAGGCTTATGTATCCGTACAGCGCTTGCTCGCTCGATTTCCACAGCCCATAATTAACACTTTGAACGATACCTACGTTCCGTTCAACAGCCGTCACCCTCAGATTATCCCAGAGAAAAGGGTCGACCTGCCAAATCGAGCTCAGAGTTCTGCCAGATATGCGTCTCATGCTTTGCTGTCATTTGACTCCCGTAAAGCCAGGCAGAGTTCCAGCCTCCACGTACGCGTCGCCGATGCCATGAACGAGTCTGAGTTGCTATCCCCTTGTCAGTCAATTAACCTCATCCAATGCCAGTACCCAATCATTTTAAACACTTCTTGGCTCCTTGTTTGAGTCCTTGAAATCCCCGTAGTCCCCGCCTAGAACCCCGCCACTTGGACCGCGCCCGCTTGGTGTCATTTTACCTTTCTAGCGAATGCCTGGGATCAGGGGTTCTGAATTTGTCAACGCAAACACCCCCGGCAAAGCGATCGGCCGAGACTTTTTTGTCCAGAGCAAGAAGTATCATGGAGTGGTCGTGAATCATCATGAGGTTGCAGCTAAGGAGGCTCTGGTTTATTCTCAGTTTGGTCAATTTCCGTGGCACTCAAAGACTTCTTGACGAATTTTCCAACTCTCTCGACGCTTCTCACGTTCTGCTAAGCTTTGCTAAGCTTTCTTCCCGGAAACTGCAGCAGTTTGCCACAGTTGATCGCCCAAGTGCTTTCCTCCATTGGCAGACAGGCAGCAAACTCATCTTGCCAAACGATCAGACATGTTTGGATACACCCCTTTCGAAGTTTGCCAGGAGACAGTTTTGCCTCCTCGAGTTAAGAAGTCGATGTAAGATTCACTCAAGTCTGGAAAAGAATCTGCGGAACGCAGATCTCCGGTTTATTGATGAAGGGTACCTGAAACTCCGACAGCCTTCAGAAAATCCAGTCCAATCTCACACACTGAAATGTCCTGGGCGATCGAACTTGACTAGATGTAGCTTCTATGTGGCGATTGCCGTATTGAACCAAGCTGGGTGTGGCTTGAGCAATAGTTTGGCTCAATAATTTGGCTATCATGTCTATATTTGTACATCATTTAAGGTAGACTTCTCAAATTGGCCTGACTCGAGCTTTAGGGGGATTGGACCATAAGTTTTCTTGGGTGGCAATGGCCTTTCGCCTCTAGGTGGTTTTCCGAGCTCTTTGAGAAGACTCAGAAGATTCACGGACTCATATCAAACGGCTTGTTGCTTTCCCGAAACCAACTCAACATACCATGGGTGATTGAATCTGTAAGTTGATTGACTCTGGACATGGTGCAAGAAATCATGAGAGACAGATGCATGATTTCAGAATTAAGAGTAACATACTAGTAGTGATGCAATTTCCTACCTACTATCTTGCGGCGCGAGTGCGCATGCTCAAGCCTCTTTCAGAGCCCGCACTCAAAGATTCCACTCAAGAGCACTCCGCAACATATCCATGACGAATGGCGGTGGGGAAGTAGTGAACATGTAGCCCCTGCTCGTGTATCGGAGTTCTCGAATTAAGCTCTGTGGTCCGGTGAGAAACCCTGCTGGCAGGCCAAAAATGCGATTGAAAGAGCCGCAAACCAAGACGTGGATATTCTCACAGGAGGGGAAAGAGATAAGTTGTCTTGGATCCAAGTACTGGGAAGTGCAATGGAGGAGGATGGTCATAACCGACTCCGGACCTGTGATGGCAGCAATCTCTTCTAGGATAGAGGAAAGCAGGTGATGAGCCGAGTCCTCTCCGACGCGGACGTATACCGTAAGACATAACTTTGCGTTTCTTCGATAGAGCTTTCTGACCTGTTGGACCAGTTGAAAGAGGTCAACGTATCCTAACAGAGTAGGGGCATCCTTCTTCGACGCCATTGCAAGACCATCGCGAACAAACTGAGACGCGCCTCGTTCAAACAGCATGAAATGCTTCGTATGTCCCATCAGAGGGCGTGAAAGCGCTGCGATAGTAGAAGCCAACCCGATAGAAGCGTCTGCATAGGTCAAGGCGGCCTCCATACCCGTGGCACGAGCAATCAGGTCTTCAACCCCAAGGTGTGGAGGAAACGTGCCACAGATCCATCTGGCACCGCCTGCTCCAATGCCATACTGAGCACGAGATCCATGACCTATATCAAGGATTCGAGGGCCACAAGTACCATCAAAAAGCTGTCTCTGATCGCTGTGCGGGCCCATGGCAGCATCCATCTTGATTAAGCTGCGTACCCAATCAAAGACCTTCGAAGCCTCGTTGCAGCCCTCATGCGCAGCGAGAATTTTTGCGTCGGTCTTGAAAAAGGAACGAGAAATCTTTCTCATCCTCCCCATACCCACGCTTCCTGCAGCGCGAATAACAGCATGAACAAGTTTGTTCACCTCCTCGTCTGTAAAGTCCGCCGAAAGGTTGATTCGAACTCTGCTCTCCCAAAATGGCACCGCTGGAGTGCAAACTGGTGTCGCAAGTAGTCCGGCGCATCTCAGGGCGTAAGACAGCTTCGCAGAAACGCTGGGTCTGCCGGTGTAGACCGGTAGAACTGGCGTACCGACATCACCATAAACGAATATGCCAAAGCGTTCCAACTCTTCGCGGCAGAACCGCGCGATTTCGGCAAGTCGTTGGAGGTTGCGGCTGATTCGACGTGGTTGACCGAGTACCCATAACGTCTGAACCATGGTCGAGCTAGGCAAGGAGACATTGTCCTGTTCGTCAATGCCATCGATGCGCTCTCTGATGATGTCCTTAAAAACGGACTTGCCGACGATAATACCACCAATACCACCGATAGCTTTGGAGAGTGTGCCGGTGCGAATATCGATTAGGTCCCAGGGCAAGGGGCTCTCTGGGTGGTGGTCATTCCAGTATTCGAGACATCCGCGGCCCGTCTTTCCAAGAGAGAGGAAAGAGTGCGCCTCGTCGCAATAAAGAGTGAAGTCGTAGTCCTTCTTCAGCCGATGAATGAGATCTAGGGGGGGCACATCGGCTTCCATGCTGTGATGGCTCAAATCAGTAACTGACAAACTCTTGACACGCGAAAGCTGCTTGCACAAACCTGTAAAGACCTTCGATGGCCACGATGACATTGATGGACTCATCGATACACCCGCTGAGTAAAGTCTCGAGATGCTCCATGTTGTTGTGTATGAACTTTCGCAGGTTTGGCGAGGAAGCTAGAAACACGCCAGTGAACATCGAGTTGTGGCAGTTCTCATCCATGATGACTACAGTAGAGCAATCTATCAACGCTGGTAGCGCGATGTAGTTAGACCCATACCCAGTGCTGGTGGTGAAGCAAAAGTCCGCTCCAAAGAAGTTTGCGATTGCATGATGTGTTTCGTCTCGGAGAAGGGGAACAGCCTGGGTGTCAGACACCGGCAGTGCTTCCAAGCACAGTCGCTGCAACTCTTCGGCCTGAGCAGTAGCCTTATAAAAGCCAGCATAGTTGTGAGAAGCCCCGTTGACAAGCTTCGTCACGGAACCCAGAGCATCGGAGGCTTCAACTCGGCCGAGACATTGTGTGGTGAGAACACGGTAGTTTGCGCCCCACCAGTTGAAAAGGGGCTCGACATAGTTGTAGGAGAATAGGCCCTTCTCTGAGATCGGCCTGCGCGTACCCTTGCTCTCGCTCAAAAGGACTCGGAGTCTTGTTATTGCTAGTCGCACTAGCTCGCGGACTTTCTCAGTGCTTGTCACACGGGGAGGTCGACGTGTCTTGGTGGTGGCGAGAGATGATGTGGTACTAGTCGAGAGACTTGAAAAAGTACGCTTGCGTTCCAGAATCTCAGAGACAGCTGAGATCGAAACAACAACACTTTTGATATCCCCCATCTCTTGCCCCAGAATATTCCGTTTTCCCACCGAAGAACGTAGAGAGTAGGTAATGTATGTTTGGAAGAGAGGGGATGTATCGGAAGGCAAGATCGATTGGGACGAGACAGGTGATCAGAGTGTCGGCTGCATACTGCCATCAGGGACACAGAGAGCCTTTTCTAATTATCGTGAGCCCGCCTGCCAGACGCCTACAATATAGTTGAAGGAGTAGAACGTGGCACTGCTCGACGATACTCGGTACTCTCAGGGGCGAGCGAAAGGGCACAGGATCCATCCTCATCGGACACATGAAGTTGGTCACCTGGGGCCACGTGCAATCCCTAAGCGTATATCCTCAGATTTCTCGGTTCCTCTTCCCAATACTGGCCTCTTTTCCTTCGTGGCCCTGTTGCCGTGATTGTGGATGTCGCGTGAGCGATTTCTGACACATTTATGAAGATCGTGCAGTGCCGTATGCTACCCACGGAGTGCGCCCGCAAGGCGAGACTTATTTGGCATAGTGCGGTTGCTCATAAATGAGCTGCTCAAACGGAATTGTTCGAGGGAAGGTATCGCGAGCTCTTGAGACTTCACACATGTACAACGGGGGCATCTGGGCAAGTTATGTATGAGGGATTTGTCTTGGCGGTCTAGTCAGTTGGGGATTCGGGGGACGGGCGCTTGCCACTACTTATTTATGGGGAGCAGTAAGCTTTTCTGACTTTAGCATGATCCCCATTCGCCGGTCAACTCCTTGTCGGCTTTCCTGTCTGGGGTAAAAGGCAAGGCAGTTGTGCGTATATGCAATGCGGTATTAATCTCCAGCGTCTTTGGAGCTTTGACAGCAGTCCTCCATGCAGTAGTCCTTGCAGGTCTTCTCTTGTGTATTCGGAGGCCTCCTCGTTGTAAACAGTCATTCTGCTGGAATGAAGAAATACCTTTCACATGAGAAAGTTGTCTTCAAAGATACCTCACCTTGACTTTAATGGTCTTATTACCATTGGCATGGCCTATTGTAACACTGACTGCCAGTGGAGCCTGGTGCTGTACGAGCTGCGACATGCGTTATCTCCTCAAGGTGACTCGTGGCTTGACTTGTCGTGATATCTGGCCACGGCTCAAAGCCCTGTTCAGAAAAACAACCCTTCTAATGACATCTTCTCGCACCGGATGTTGTAAGTACCTAATTCTGTCGAAGTCGCGTGTATTGTTCGACACCGGAAAGCTTGGAGGTCTCAACGTCCTTGGCGAAAATCCCTCGTGGGTCTAAAGAAACCATTAACAGTTGCAACTGCCGAAGTTGATGGGGTCTACTGTCCATCTGCTCCTTCATTAAAAACTTTGTTTTGTCTCGATCGTGAGAAATATTTCGCGCAATGCAATGATTGCACCTAGAGAGATCGACAATCGGCACACTGAGTTCCGTCGGAACGTAGCTTTCAGAGCTAGCCTGCGCATCCCCTAACGAAGCTGTCACTGAAGTCTTTATGCAAACTCTCTGCATTGTTCTTAAATATCTTCTCAAGATCACGGGTACTGGAGACATTTTGTCTTGAGACCATCTCAAGTCAAGCATTCATTCAGCCTCCCCATGGCATGACATTCTAGGAGCCAATCTGTCGCATATCATAAACTCAGTCAAAATTCTTCCGATTCGGAACCACGGACATGAGTATCGATGGCGAGCCAACCAAGATTTCCCTTGGTATTCCAGTCCCTATCCCCGGACCAAAACGTATGTTGTCTGGAATATCCGTTTTGTTTTTGTTTTTTTTCCCCTGAATCAAGGGGCACATTGTTGAACACGTCTTAGCATTGCCTATCCTCGGCAACATCTTGGACATCGATCTCGTCAGCCCTCTAGACTCCCTTATTGGGCTTGTCAGCAAATACGGTAAGCTCTTGTTGTTTCGCATTTCTTTCATCTAACACACGTGTGCAGGGTTTTGATGCTGATGTCCCAGGCCCCATTTTCTCTCTGACCTTTGCCGGCACGAGGGAGATAACTGTCTCAAGCCGCGAGCTCGTTGATGAACTCAGCGATGAGAGCAGATTTTGCAAAATCGTCACGAGCGGCGTTGAGACGATGCGAGCAGCAGCCGGCGATGGACTGTTCACAGCGCAGCATAACAATCATACCTGGGGTGTGGCACACCGGATCCTCATGCCAGTATTTGGACCCTTGAAGATCCGCAGCATGTTTGATGATATGAACGATCTATGTGAGCAGCTTTGTCTCAAATGGTGAGAAAATCATCATGCGGCGTACGGACAGCTTGTGAATATCTAACTAACAAGCAATAGGGCCCGACACTGTCATTCTGCGTCTATTGAGGTGGCTGATGACTTTACCCGACTGACGTTGGACACCATTTCTCTTTGTACCATGGATTATCGCTTCAATAGCTTCTATCTCGACAAGAAAGCTCATCCGTTCGTCGAGAGCATGATAGAAGTCCTCGCTGAAGCGGATCTGCAAGCTGTTCTCCCCAACGTTTTCAGTCTCCTTCGGCCCAGAGCGATGTCCAAGTTCCGAAATAATATTGAGCAGATGCAGGCTACTTGTCGCGAGATTATTGCTCAAAGACGTCAAGCCAACGGCCAAAGGATGCCCAATGACCTCCTCGATGCTATGCTCAACGGCAAAGACCCGGACACTGGTGACTCTCTGAGCGAAGAGGCAATCGTTCACAACATCATCACTTTTCTTGTCGCCGGTCACGAGACTACTTCTGGTCTTCTATCTTTCACCATCTACTACTTGGTAGAGCATCCTGAAGAGTTGAAGAAGGCACGAGAGGAGGTGGATAGAGTGGTCGGTGATGGCCCAATCAACGTACACCATCTACAGCAACTCCCCTTTCTGGACTCCGTCTTCCGAGAGACATTGCGGCTTATGCCTACTGCGCCGGGCTACTATGTTACCCCATTCAAGGACGAGATCATTGGGAACAAGTATCTTGTTAAGCCCGGTGAGGCTTTGTGTGTTCTCCTGCACACACTACACCGTGATCCCAAAGTTTGGGGTTCCGATGCAGAAAGTTTTAGGCCTGATAGGATGAAAAACCTCGAAGATATTCCTCCAAACGCTTGGAAACCCTTCGGGAACGGTATGCGTGGTTGCATTGGCCGAGCGTTCGCTTGGCAGGAAGCCCAACTTGTGGGTAGCCCGGTTATTTCTGTCGTTAACCCTCATGCTTCCAATGACTTATTGCCGTTATAGGTCATCTCAATGATTTTACGCAACTTTGATCTTTCGAAAAGCGACCCGGATTATAAGGTCAAGGTGAAGCATCTACTCACCATCAAGCCCGCGGACTTCAAAGTTCGTGTCAGCTTGAGGAATGACAAACGCCCGACGGACTTTCTCAAAAGTCTGAAGGCTGTTCCGGAGCCTATCCCAAAGTCGACGGTCTGTTCGACATTGGTCAAGTCCTTGGTACTTCGACCAATTACCATTCTGTTTGGTTCAGATACAGGCACCTGCGAGGCAGTGGCTCAGAAAATTGCCGTTGATGCTGGGACAAAGGGATACAGTCCGACAGTATTGCCTATGAACGACGCAGTTGATCGTCTATCGAAAGATCAGCCTGTCATCATCGTCGCTGCTTCCTATAATGGTCTACCGTCTCGTAACGCAGCCAAGTTCGTGCCCTGGATTCAAGGTCTCAAGCCTGGAGACTTACAACAGTTGAAATATGCCGTTTTTGGTTGTGGTATGTTCTGATTACCGCAAGCCCCTGAAGATACGCATTGGTAGCTTCGCATTCAGACACGCACTGACGACAGATATCACAGGTCACAGAGATTGGCCAGCCACCTTGTTCAAGGTTCCCAGGTCGCTTGATTCAATGTTAGAAACAGCTGGAGGCCAGAGGCTGTGCACCCTGGGAGCCGCAGACACGGCAGCGACCGATGTCTTTTTCGAAGTTGAGAAGTGGCTGAAGAACGACTTGTGGCCAACATTCCTGGGAGACCCTGCCATGAAAGCCAGCAGGTCCAAGTCGGATGTTGGTGTGGAGCTCACGCTCGAAGACCCTCCACGAGTTGTGTCGCGCAGTGGCTTTGTTGCAGCCACCGTCAAGGACATTCGAGTATTGTCGGGCGAGGGGGTCCCAGCAAAAAGACATCTTGAGCTGGAGCTCCCACCTGGGACGATTTATGAAGCAGGTGGGCACGTCCAAATCTTGCCGATGAATGATGCACAGCTAGTGCGCCGAACTCTGTCATATTTCAGGTTGAGCAGCGACGTTGTCCTCACCATTAAGTCTGAATCTGGACGCCCACTCCCGGTTCCAAGCAATACCCCTATTACTGCGTGGGACCTATTTGCATCCTATGTCGAGTTGACAGGCACCGCAACTCCTGGAAACATTCAGGTTATGAGTGAGCTAGCAGTCTCAGACGAGACCCGCGGAGTCTTAGAGGCCATGTCAAAACGCCTGCTTGGCTCGGAGTCGCGCAACACGGGCCTCAGCGTCCTTGAAGTATTGGAGTCTTACCCAGATCTCAACCTCCCGCTTTCGGAGTTCCTAATCATGCTACCTCGGATGCGTCCCCGAACATACTCCTTCTCCTCTTCGCCAGCTTGGCACTCCAACTCTGCCACCCTCACTTATACTGTTGAGAAGAAGGGTCTCACGTCGAATTATTTGGCTTCGCTCTGTCCAGGAAGTGTGCTCTTTGTTTCACCATTGCCGTCAACACCTCACTTCTGCCTTCCAAACGCAGCGACTCAAGCAACAACGCCAGTTATCATGATTGCTGCCGGGGCTGGCCTAGCCCCTTTCAGGGGCTTCTTACAAGAGCGTGTAATCTCACTACGATCAGGTGCCACTTTGGCGCCGGCACTTCTGTTCTTCGGCTGCCACGGTCAACTTCTCGACGACATGTATCGAGATGAATTCGATGCCTTCGAGGCTGAGAATGCTGTCAGGGTCTTCCGCGCCTTCAGTCGCGAGGGAGATGTGTCCAGCAAGCATGTCACTGATCAACTTCGGAACCAGCTGCAAGAAGTCTCCAATCTGTGGGAAGCAGGAGCAAAGATTTATGTATGCGGTGGAAAGAAGGTCTCAGATTCTGTGTTTGATGTTCTCGCCCCCGCCCTACATAAGGATGGCAATGGCACGGGAAAAGGGGCAGACGCAGCAGATGATGTCCAGAAGTCCTTCGGTATGGCTACGAAGAGCAGATACGTTGTAGAAGTATTCAATTGAGTAGCTACTGCTACCTTGTTTCCTCGTCACTGTACGATTCTAGGGGTCATTAGGTTTAACAGGCTATCACTGCGCGCGGCATGACGGCTTCCAATCAATCTAGCTCGAAGGGGACTTTTGTTACAGGTTCGTTCACATCTGGAACCATGAGTATTATCAAGGCCTTGATAGTGCGATCCTTTTCGCTTGCGAATGATGGGCTTGTATCCGCTGATCTTGAAGGATGATATCGAAGTCTTACTTTCTCGTAGTTTTCCAATGCCCAGTCGCGCGTCCTGTCGAGTTGGGTGATCATCATCTGAGGACCCGCGCCCTTCGTCTGACTAGTGCCCTGCCGCCAATCCGACGCCTTTCACTCAACAAACTCATACGTCAGTCAAGTGCATGCATGATGCACACTTATCTCAAAGTTTCGCTCCATTAAGGCTGCTTCATGGATATGCACGAAGTCCCATCTGGTCCTTGCTAAATTCCAACAATTGTCGTAAACTCTTTAACGTCCCACACCCACTTCTCGGCACCCCCAATTTCGATGCCCTCACATTAATACACATCAACTTCAACTAATATTTATATATATTATAGTGCCACGACGATATAACTTTCGCTATTACTAGGGTTTTTAGACTCGCTGGATTTATCTATACTACTTTTAAGTTCGCCCGCCTCGATTTAAGCCCTCCGAATAGCCTTAATATCGGTAAACTTCGAATTTAGGCTTATTTTGACCTTCTTCCGTTTCTTAGCCCTACTAGTATTAACCTCTACCTATAGTGCCTTAATCTTTCGCTAGGCTACTGTTAATTAGTATGCCTTCTTATCAAAGCCCTTTTAAACCTTCCGAAAAAATAGGCGCTACGTATACTTATCGTTATCTAGCTTGCTAAATAGGCTGAACTGATCCTAAAGCTTATCCCTCTTCTTAGGGGTTGACTAAGGGACTGCTGATATATCTACCGCCCATTTTTCGCTTGCCTTGCCATCAGAGAGCCCTTTGCAGACCTGACTAGCTGGTTTAGCAGGGGTTAATGTGTTCTCAAGCAGCAGAGGGCTCATGAGGGGCTTGGCTATACTGATAGGCCACAAACCAGTCC
>JFFI01002511.1:0-11473 GCA_001563125.1 Colletotrichum salicis
AGATTTTAAGCTTAAAAAGATGAAAAGTTTTTAAAAAATCAAAAAAGCCTTATTATACGGCCTTGAGCCTCTCTTTTCAATAGATTTTGTAGTTAAGATTCCGTGCTCAGTACCAGCCGATCAGGCCCTAAGGTATGGTGGCCCTGTAATGGATTCGGATGAGGTGCAGTGCAGGCAGGAAGTAAGGTACCTTACGGAGCTCCTTCTGCTTGACCTGGAGCTAGGTACGAAGTACTTCATACTGGGGTATGGAGGCAGGAGCTGGGAAGGTAGGAGCTAGGAAGGTAGGACCTGAGCTAGGAAGACGGAAAGAGGTGTCAATCTCCCGACCCACTTCCGGACACGGATGACAGGGGAGGTATGCACGTACCTTAGCTTAGTACCTGGCAGGAGCGCCAGAGGCTCCTACCCTGGTCCTGTCCTCATGCAGCTCCTTCTCTCGTCTCCATCCTCATCTCATCCTTTTGTCTCTGTGCCGCCGTCTCCTCAACTTTCTTTTCTTCATCTATCATCTTCCTCCTGTTCTCGCCTTGTCCTGCCGTTGCCCACCTCACCTCGCTTCTCCTTGCCTTGTCTCAAGACGCTCTCCATCTCGTCAATATACGACGCATTTGCCCGTCGTCCTTTGGGGCACGCCGCGCGCATTGAATGTGAGGAAGGGCGGGTTACATCCGGCGAGAGCGTCCTATCTCGTCCTATTCTGCGGTGCGTTGCCTTGGCCCGGCCCAGGATCACGAGGTGTGCGAAGTACTGTGTGCGGATACATCATACTCCTGGGCACAGGAGTAGGCAGGCAGAGGAGACCGCCGAAATACCTCGTCTTCGCTGAATTTGAGTTTCCCTATCGAGCTTTCGTCTCAGTCGTAGTCTCGGTTGCTCACAGCATCTTGGACCCGGAACGCCTGACCGGGCCGGTGTGTGTTTCCGCTGGCTTCGTCACACAGGTATCCTTACTGACATGCCAATGAACCAGGATTAGGTAGGAAGGAGGCACCTCATCTACCAAGTACTCCGTTTCTCTCTCCCTCTTTGCCCGCATTCACAATGGAAGGTTGACGTTAGTCTCTGCCGTTACGCTAACGTAGCGTGGTGTTGCATTGGCCCAAGCTTGATGGCAAGGTGTCTCGTTTTCTCAATGTCTGTCTGCCCTACCGCTAGCTTGCGCGTTGGCTTATATTGTCACTCATTCTTCTCGAGTGGCTCTCCGCTGTCAACCCAGCGTCACCGTTTTTCTCCGTTTAGGTCCTCTTTTTTTCAATTCTTCTTGTCTTCCTTCTCTTGTCTCATGATGGCTATCGCTAATTTGCTATCTTTGGTTTCCACCCCCTGCTCCCTTCCCCTCCTATTCCTTTTTTTTTTAAATTTTTTTTTATGACTCGCGATTTTTGTGCTCTCAACAAGCAGTATTCGCAGCTGCCTTGGATCACCTTTATTTTCTACGGAAAATAGCTTGGAAGGAAATGTGGTGTGCAGTCCTCGACTCAGTTCCGAGGCAACTAGACACTTTGTCGCTTGTCGCGCGTATGCTTCGCGTCAATAAATTCGCGTCCAAACTTGAACTGCTCGCTTGCCATCACATGACGCAATGCTTATGCTGGGTCGTGGGAATCCTACCCGCCACGCGCCGTAACCACCGCCTTCTATTTCCAGCCTCATGCTGGTCTGGGGCGTCTTTTGTGGCTTTTCTGGGGGTTTCACCCTTCCTTCTCGAACAACCTTATGAATTCCGTTGGAGAACAATCAAGTGCTTGCCAGGCGCAGTTTCTGAGGCGAAGTATTGTTTGTCTTGTTAGCCACGAATTCATCTATGTGTATGTGTGTGTGTGTGTGTGTGTGTGTGTGTGTGTGTGTACGCAAGTCAATCGCCTCTTCCGGAAACCGACAGGGGGGCGACATCTCTCATGAGGTCAATTCCACCACCCGGTCAAATGCTGCTGTCCGTCAGACAAGGTAACGTGCTTTCGCAGGCGGACCGCTCCCGTGTGTTGACTGCCGTAACACGTCAATTTTCTTTTTTGACAGCTTTTTTGACAGGTGAGTGAAGTCTCCAGCAGGCCAAACTTTCGGTCGCATGCCGTTATATTTTGCCGCCCCAGCCCCATTTTTAAACCATGTCTCGGGGTCCAAAAGGCGTTGTCCTAAAAGAAAAAATAAAATATTACAAATGGACGGGATGCTTGAGTGCGGCCCGACATCAAATGCAAGTATCCCGAATGTGGCTTGACAATGACAGGGGACGCGGCCGAACCTCGAAGAAAATTTGGAGCATGCCAATTTGCTTCCTTGGGATACCCGGCAGAAGAAAGTCTTTCAAAGGGCCTTGTTTTGCATAACATCAACAGCCAAATCATCAATATTGGCTTGCATATCTAGGCATCAAATGACAAGGCACGAGAAATAGAGTTCAAATGATTGAATTAATACCTCCACAAAGAGGAGCTATTGGCAGGGAGAGTGTTCGTGAGAGTCGGGACGGTCGACCTGGCGAACTGAATGGCTGCTTCAGGCAGTCTAAAAAAATCCGCATGCGATACCCCATCATCGTAGGTTGCTAGGAAGGAAACAAGAAAAGGTTGAATGAATAAACCAGCGTGCTGATGAGTGAAATAATGAAGACCATGTTGTAGTCTCCCAAAGTTCTGTTCTGCTGGAGTCGTTGGCAATGATAATACCATAGAAGAGAAGTCGGAATGGAAGGCGTGGGCCTCATAATTTGAATGAGCCTGGGAGAAAGAAGCTTTTCATAGTCTTCTCTCTCTCGGCTTTATGTCTACTTTTAGGCCTTCGTCGAATCTAATGTCCAAGAGGCAGTTAGTTGGCATCTCACCGAGTGATGAGGATGTAACGGACCTACGATTTCCCTTGCTTCTGGCAGTTGAAGCAGGTGCCATCTTGGCTTTGCGGCTTGTCTACGACGCCTCCGCAATGGCCGTGAGAGCTGCACGCATATACAGGCCGTGTCTCGGTGCAGCCGCAACCCCATGTGATGATGACTCTGGAGCACATTTTTGGCTGAAGAAGGAGTCTTGTTCGTGGAACGAAAAAGAAGGCTTGAGGCTGTTGTGTGGAGGTCGTCTAAGCCGCGAGCGGTGGACTTTCAAGCGAGGTGTTGTTTCTTCGTATGAGGCTCGATAGGGACGGGCGTGAAAGACTTGTATTGCAACAAGCAAGTAAGACTCAGGCTTGCTTTTTAGAGATGACTTGCAAGTGTGATAGTTTTCGTGTTGTGTAGTTGTTGTACTGGCTGGATGAAGAGTGTATTCTTCTGGAAGCTCAAGACGGGAAATGTTGTCTGTCTTATATATCGTCGTGACACAAGCTCAAGACTGACTATTGGCTTGAAATCGACTGTCGGGAGTGGGCTGACTTGTTTGCCATCGTCAAATCTGCCTGCCAAGCGAAGGAGGGCCAACGGATAGCTATCACACCGGTGATGCCAAATGGAAGTAGACGCAGCTTGGCTGTTGGTTGTTTGCCAACGCGTCAAAGTTTCTCTGTTCAGGTGTTGGAAGCTGCCAGTCGGGGAATGTTGGTGCGTCAAGCGTCTGTCTGGCAAGTCTTCAAGTTGAAGCAGGGAGGGCTGTAACCTGGTGGAGGGAGATAATGTGGAAGATGCAACGGGTGATGAGAATGGTTTGTACCTTGCAAGTCGATGTACCTGGGAGAGATGCTGGCTGCGGGTGCGGACCGGGCAGATGGGTTGTTTGATCCGCCCCTTTGCAGGAGGTGGTCGACAAGCTGCCTGGTTGTGGAGATGCTTTGGCGGCCGTGGAGAAACCAGCCTAATTCGACTCAGCCCAGGCCGTTGGCTCTCCCGCACAGGGCTAACAAGCACCCGTGTACTCCCAACGCACAACGGTGCAATGGTTGGCCGACTGGGTGAAAGATTCTGGCCTGTCTTTTTGCCCTTTTGATAAGTCGTACGCTAGTTCGAAATGAGACGTGATAGCCGGGTGCTGTCCCGCCTCGTTGTGTTGGTAAGACCAGGGTATCACGCAGGCGGCCTTTCTGGAAGACAATGGGCGTTGTTGGATGTGATATCCCCCGAGAACGAAAGAGCCCCCAATATGCACCTCAGAGGCGCAGTACAGCCAAAGTTGGGTCTGTTGACGCAATGCCTCGATTTTCTGGTGTTCCGGGTCGAGTGCTGTATGGGCGACGCGTGACCCAAGATGTTGGTTTCGACGACTAACTTAGTGAGCTAGTTCAACGTCTGGCAGGGGGTTTCTCAAGAGTCTTCAGTTGAGAGCTGCCAAGGCACGGCAATGTAGTCCAAGTGTAGTTTCTGGAGATGTTGAAAGAGGAGGAAGAAAGAAGAAGCGAGAGAGAGAGGGAGAGAGAAAGATAGAAGACGGATGTCCTCAGCCGCCCCGCCCGGTTCAATGAATGACTGGTGACCGGTATTCGGGGCAGGGTAGGGCAGGTAGGTGCACCTCTCGTGTGTTCCCATAGCCGCATGGCGCCCACTGGCCGCACTTTCTGTTGGGGAACGTGGGAACACAGAACGACGGCCACTTCGACCGGGGATAGCTTGGCGTGGCAGCAACGGCCAGCAGTATGTATGCTCTGTGCAGGGCCTACTGGTGCCGTGCCGTATGGTCAGCTCCCTCAGCGTAGGGCAAGCATAAGTGCCTACAAAGAATGGGTGACCCATGTCCCTGTCTTGAGTTGTGATTGTCCTTGAACTGATGGTGTCGGGAGACCCCTCGTGGGCAGTTCTTAGTGCGTCCCAAACCGACTTTACTGTCAAGCGTAGAGATGAGCCGCTGTGTTAAGTGGATCGTTCAGACGATGTCGCACATGAGCGATCCGCGTCAAGCCCTGTTTATTAGTCTAGTTTGGGCAAGACCGTTCCGTTGATGGCGTCCTTTGTACCCGTCAGAGCTATCTTCTGTCTATTCCTCAGTGCGCTGCCGACTCTCTTGGCACTTTGCCTTGGTTGTATTGGTGTGGTGAACAGGTAGATCGCTCGCGGATTTGACTCTCCCTGCCGGAGTTATTCTAGCCCACTGGGGCCAATGCTACAGCAAGGAAGACGTTAGATTGAACATCGACTCTTCCAGGCACGAGCACCCCAATGCAATGACGGAGCCGTACCACAGACAGGCGTAAAGCCACTGAGATGCTCCTCCGCTCCGAGTTAGAACGGCGGAGAGTGCAAGTTGGGGGTCATAGCAAGCATGCTGATGGGGCAGCGGGCCAGACGGTAGCGTCATGGAAAAGTTGCAGTCGAAAAACGGCCGCTCCCAAGCGAAGTGTTTGATTATGCTCCCATCTGGCTACATCGAAAATTTGACCAAAGAAGCAGAGACCAAAGCAGTGAGTAGAAGGTCGATCGGGCTGTCGGTCGACGTACGCATCGATATCCGCATCAATGTCCCTGGCCAGATTGCCAACCCTGCTTCATCCGAGTCCATGTCCAGGCCTAGGTCCAGGTCCAGGTCCAGGTCCAGGTCCAGGTTCAGGTTCGGGTCCAGGGATAGATAGGCATAGGGTTCCTCAGGCGGAACGGGGTCAACGTGGAGTAATAAAGGTTGGTAGGCGGCACCATCCCTTCCACCAAGACGTATCCGTATGCTCGTGCTAACCCTAGACGGACCATCATGTTCATGACGATTTAACGACAGCAGAATTATGAAAACAGGACGGTCCTCCAGACCAGAGCGGGCGCTGGAACAGCTCATAGTGACAGTGGTAGGGCGACTGCTATGATTGACCAGGGGTTCACATCAAAGAGTGGAGTCGACATCTGAGGTGTAGCTCTTGCAAGACGAAGATGCCAAGAGGTAAGGTCGTCACGTTCTTCATCTTCCCATGTACATGTTCGTCCATGTGGAGGACAGAATACGCCACATAGATCTATGGCCAAGACCAGGACAGCCTAATGAGGTTCGAGAATGGGCCGGCTGAGGGTAATAGCGGGCGAAATTCGGCACGGTTGGGGTCGCCAGGCTTGTCCGTTGGGGTGTGATGTGAGAGTACGATGTGAGAGTGCAGAGGCGAAGGATGGCTCCAAAGGGATCGGTTGTGAAGTGTCCGTGTGAAGGCGTCGGCAGTGTCCTAGGGCATGTAGCGAAGGATAGCGAGGGCGAGGCGAGTGCAAGTCCGAAGCGCGATGCTTTCGAGGAGGAGGAACCTTGTGCAGATGAGATGCAGAGAGGGAGGACATGCCCGCCGTCAGGGCCCGAGGAAGCTAAGCCAGCCATAAACGTGGCCAGCAACTGTGTCCGAAAGAGCCCGGTGTCTTGATCGGGGGGCGCATGGCGTTCCCTGGGTCGTGGTTGGCAAGGGATGAGAAACCGCTGACCGGGTTGGGTTAATTAACTTGGGTATGTTGGGTTGGGTTGGGACGTGTGGTGTATCCGACTGTGTGAGAGGGAGAGAGGAGGAGCAAAGAGCAGACGGGAGAGCAGGCGAGATGAAAGCTTCCAACTTGGGACTAATGACGCACTGTATCCTTGATGGGAAAGTACACTCATGACACGGTGCGAATACTGCAAGAGGCGTAGATTCGGTGTTGGTTGGAACTGACCGACTGGACAAGGAAGCAAGTGACAGACCTGGGCAACTGCATCTGTGAAATGACCTCGATGTGATTTTGTTGAATTTTCGTCTCTCTTTCCTCAAGTTCTCTTCTACTCTTCTGCTTTCTCCTTCTCTTGTTACTCCCTGCAACCCCCAAATCTTGCTTCTCGTCCCTGTCCTCTCGCCTGCCACTTCCTCTCTCATTGCCAGCAGCAGTGATATCGTTTGCTGTCTTCCTCAAGCTGCCATCGACATACCATTTGGAATGATAGACACTACATCCCAACGGCAAAGATTCTCCATGGCTTGTCGTTGAATTTGGGAAAAAAAAAAAAGTACGTATCCTGCTCTTTTCTCTTTGTGTTTGAGGCGGTTGAGAATTGTGTATGTTTCTTGCGTCGGAGAATGCAGGCCACCATCAAATAAAGAATGCTAGGGAACAACTTAACCTTTTTGAGATCAAGGACTCGACCATCTAGTTGAAGTCATCGCACCAAAGTCTCCAGCTAGTCGAATTAGCTATACGCTACTTTAGTGTACCTTGACATACGTCCGTATGCTAAATTGACCAACTCGCTCTCCGTAGGCTAAGCTGCCTCGACTTATCCTTCAGTGTTCTTCGAGGAGTCTAACCCTCATCAATTACCCTGCTGGCTTGGAGCTAGCTACTACAATACGGCCGTTGGTGCAGTGTCGACTGTCCGCTCGGCCTGCAAAAGACTAGCTTGCCGTAGGGCTTGACGGCTATTCGAGCAGTCTTCGCTCCGTTTCCGATGCCAACGGCCCCCCCTCCCCCTTTTTTTTTTTTTTTGTCAAACGTGGCTTGCAAGAATCATACACACCATCATACCTCGTCACTCATCCGTCTTCTGCGCTTTTCGGAAAACGTCAAGGGACTCTTCATCAGCGTGCCGTGTTGATGCAACAGATCCTCATCGTCAACGGCGTCTCACCCTAAGGCACAATGCGAAATAGTCGCAACGGTGGCGCCTCCCACCTCCAAGTCCGAGCCGGCAAAGTACCTCGACGCTGCAAGCCACACCCTCTTTCTCGTAAATCGAACCATTAATGCCTGCTCCTGCGTCCCGGGCAGACCGAGGTGAGGCGGTGCGTTCGTCCACTTAGTCTCCTTCGTGGTCTGGAGGCGAACATCTTAGCAAACCATCGCTGATGAAGAAGAGCCACATCCTCGCAGATGTCATGTATCTGCAATACTAACTCCATCGTCTCTATCTGAGCCCTGAGCAAGATCTGCTTCACCGCAAGGCCTTCGGGCCCACCGTCGTCGTGGTGTATTGGTTCAAGTGCTGGGGTCCCAACTTGCTAATACCTTACCACTGGGCTGTACAGGATTCCAACACACACCGCAGTGCCTTCATGCGGCCTCGCGTGCGGCCTGTCATTACCGACAGTCTGACTAGGCAAGCTTCTTCGAACACCCCAACACTCCTTGTGCCCGCAGCACACCTCACATAGCCATCTGGTCTGCCAATCATCCCGAACAATGGGGTACCGCGCCCCGCTGGTCCCGGTCGCCTCACTTCCATCAATGTTTGATGGATTGCCGTCTTCCTATTGAGCCAAGGAAACTTCCCCATTGGGACTGTCACTTGTGGGAAGCCAAGTGGTCAGTCCAGATACACCAATTCCAAGGCAGCGAAGCAGACCTCTTCCCCCCTTTTACTATCCACCTAGAAATATGACATCTCAGGCCAGGAGCTCTCTCTCATATCCCAGAAACTTGTCGCAGCCCAACGAGCTCATATTCGGACTAAACCCTGTCCGGTTGGCCGCTACATTTGGACTTGTTTGTTATGTAATCTGGATGACGGGTTTGAGGCCTGGTAAGCTGCGGGTCATCTTGACGGGAAGTTGACATCTCACTGAAGCAGTTTCTGCATCAACTCAAATATTTCCAGCTTGCGCTCCTTTGGACAAGGGGCACGCATTTGTCATTGCCAGGCCATGAGACGGACATCGGGACGACTTGACAACCGAGTGCCGGTGCCTTCGACACCCATATCTCTCACGTCCTTGACTACATCAGGAAAGGGCAAGATGTCATCCCATCACTCCATGGTCGAGCTTCGCAACTTCTTCTTTAGGACTTGAGGAGCAGCTACAGGGGTAGGTTCACGAATTATTGCACATCTGCATCATACTTTTTGTCAGGCCTCATTCAAGACTTGCATCGAGTTGAGCGTTGGCAAGCGGTGCCAACATCCCTGCGCGAGTGAGCATGCAGGTGGCGGCTGGGCAGAGCTCGTCTATGATTGCAGGTGCCGCCATTCACAACCAACTAGGGCATTGTCGCGGTATGAGAGCAAGAGGGCACCATCTGGCGCCCTTGTCGACCATTCCAACAGGTTCATCGCGGGAAAATAAGCAGAATGCCCCGCAAAGTCGAGCATGGCGCAGATGATGTTGTTGGACTGTCCCTCGACGAAGCGGGCGAGGTGTGATTGAGTCGCATGCCAGCCAATCACGATTTCGAACCCCCCCT
The DNA here is from genome assembly GCA_001563125.1 of Colletotrichum salicis. Taxonomy (NCBI): domain Eukaryota; kingdom Fungi; phylum Ascomycota; class Sordariomycetes; order Glomerellales; family Glomerellaceae; genus Colletotrichum; species Colletotrichum salicis. The sequence continues at coordinate 9,029 of JFFI01002511.1, forward strand.
GTTATAAGCGCTTCGTGGGACTCGCGGCTTGGCCCGACTCGACCGACGACCACTCATTCTTCCGGTAGCCGCCCACGACGGCGGCTCAAGTTCAATAGCGTTCGGCCAGACTTATACGCTTTTTGCCGCAAGAATCGACCATTTTTCAACTTCTTGCCAGTGGCACCGGCGAATCTCACGCGGAAAGCGTACCCTTCCCACTGCTGCGGATGGTCAAGTTGCAACGCAATACTTCGAAAGCGGTCACTCGACAGGGGGTCTTGGGTGTTAGTCTCCTCGACAGGACAAGATGGAGGGAAGATCAGGAAAGATCAGGAAAGGTCAAGGACTCCGTAGGTCTTGACCAGGCATGGGGGCATGGCTCAGATGACATCTGCACCTCGTCGGTGCCCGTCACCAACCGAATACCATGAGCTAGGCACCAGGAGCCTAGCGTTGAGAAGCACATGCGGAACGACCTTTCCGTAGGAGACGGACTGCGGAAGTTGTAGCGGTCAGGAACGTTCTATGGGCCGTTGATCCCGATGGAAATTACCTCGATTCTCCTGCCCCTTATCCGTACCAAGACCACATCAACATGGTACTAACCTTGATCAAGGGTGGATAACATTCATCACAGCCCACGAATGGATATACCTCTCCCCCTGACGAAGGTTTCCACACACCTTCTAAGAGCGGAAAGATAGCTGGACTGCCACCATACCCTGGGACGATTCTTGCAAAGTCCCTTTCTTCGTACAGTACTTTGGCCATCCACAAGCAACTTTCGCATCATGTGTCCACTAATGCAAGTTGGAATCACCCGGAACACGGCGCATTTGTGACGAAGATTCGAGGGGGAAGGCAGCAGCAGGCAGTGAGATGCCTCCTCGTGTTGGTTGCAACACTTGCTCTTCTCATGCAACGTCTCGATGCTTCCCTCCCATCGCCACTTCTTGCACACGCCATACACGCCATACACACCACCACAGACCATGCCGTGCTACCTCACGCACCACAATCACCTCCCCCTCCACGCCAGGGTTCACGATGAGTTCTGCGGGCGGCCCGCCGGTCGCATACGAGGCGGGCTTCACCACCCTCCTCCGCCAACTACCTTCGATGGCTTGGTTTGAACCTCGATCGAGAAGCGGAGTCACGGCCGGTGACTTTGGTGAATCCTGGCTCTCTTTCTCTGGTACGACGAGCCTTGTGGGAACATCCCCTCAGAGATTGCAGAAAGACATTGCGCAACGGATTGGGCCTTTTGGGGAAATGATTTGCCTTCCTGAGCTGCGGTCGAAGATGGAAAGGACACGTTTGCGAAGCGGAAGAGGGTGTGAGAGGGCCTTCGGCCCAGGCGAGAGAAGAGAGACGAAAAGGAGGAAGAGAAGCGAGGCATTGGTTTGCCCGAGGAACGTTTGCCTGACTGAGGCCAACGTCGGCATATTCTATGTCTCCAAGACCCAGGCTGCGTTTGAACGCAGCAGAGAACAAGGCATTGTCCAGAAAGGCGTCTTGTTTGAAATACGTCGGTGTTTGTCCCCCTTATTGTGAAAAGAAAGTCTAATAAACAAGATGAGCGAGTGAGTCAAACGAGGTGACGTCTGTTCATCGATGGCGGGCAAGAAATGGTAGGAAACTTCTCAGTTTCGTTTCCTGTCATCTTCCAGAAGATAGGATGCCGTTGTGTATCATTCCCCTTCAGCATTTCCTTCCTCTTCTCCTCCCCCTTTTCCTTTTCATTCTTTGCTCCTCCTCATCTCCCTTTTTTTTTTTTTTTTTTTTTTTTTCGAAAAGTCCGTGTCTGCCAGGAAGAAACGTTGAAGTCAAACTTGATTTGCGGGGAGCGAAACAACACCGAACAATGAGCAAGGCACTCAGTGGACTGCACCCCGCGGAAGGATCAAAACGCTGTTTTAAAGAATATGCAAGCAAAGGCGATCTCAGGATTTTGCCTCGTTCCCTCCCGAAATGCCCGTTGAATCCTACGAACTAGTACGCCACATGGCTGAAGGGGTAAAGACAAAGACACAGCCAAAGGATTTGGAAATCCCGAGCCGCGCCACGCCTTGCCGTGCTACGTACGGCGCGTGTGCTTTCCCGCCGGGGCACAGCAGGAACCAATGGGCGGGTCAAGCCGGTGGCACGGCGGCGGGCAGCGGGCCGGCTAGTCTCGGGGCGTGGTGTCCCACTTTGCCGCAAACTTGTTGCCCGGCCGAGTGCGCGCTGTGTACGGATATCTACCTTGGTATGATGAGGTTGGATACCTTGTACCGAGGCCAAGGGGAAGACTGATGTAGGTAGTGTAGGTATTCGTCCCTACCTTACCTTGGTTACTTTACCTTAAGGTAGGTACCATATGCGGGGGAAGGAGAGGGTGTTGCCGAAAGCTCGCGGATGCGGAAGGATGAGGAAAGTCACGGCGTTGAACGTCCCCGGAGTCCCCCGCGTTTTTTTTTTTTT
>JFFI01002512.1:2556-24656 GCA_001563125.1 Colletotrichum salicis
CCCTGGGCTTATCACCGACACCTAGTTCATGGCTTGTGAGATTGTTGTTCAATTTTACTTGCCTTACATTACCGAGCATAAATCACCCCAATCGGTCCTTTGATCCACAAAGATGGAGAACACAGGCTGCCCCTCCAACATCCTCGTCTCCATCCCAAGTCTCAACACGACCGGCCTATCCTCAACCCGCCTACTAGAACCAAACGCGATTCTCGTCTTCATCACACCGCGCTCACTACCAAGCTGGCGCAACTTCACAAAGTCACCGCTCATTGCAGTATTGAAGATGTTTCTCGTCTCGTCACTAGCAGCCGCAAGACACACCCACGGATTGACACCACCGCCGGTAAAGCCACACGCGACGATGAAGTTCTGGTCAGCCGTACCCGAGGTCCGGTACTGAACGTATCCGTCAAATGTGTCAAGCCCCTGCGTGATAAACATGCGCCGGGACGAGCTCCACATGCCGTCGGGCCGGGCCTTGACGAACTCCACCTGTGGCGGCGTGGGCGGGAAGCAGAAGGCGTTGCGGTAGATGGAGTTCATGTTCCCAGCGAGCGTCTCCGCTACGTCTGGCTCGAGGAACTTGGTGATGAACATCACGTGCTCGATGCCCGGCGCGCTGTGCTCTAAACTCCAGAGGCGGCCGGTTTTCCAGCGGAGGAAGACATTACCGCCTTGGTCTCTGAGAAGAATCCCGAGGTGACGACGGCCTGGGTCTTTGGATCTATGGCAGCGGAGGCTCAAGAAGTGCGCGCCGTCGGGCATCAGACTCGTCTCAGCTGTGATTTTCAAGCCTTTGTTTGTGATTGCGTACTTTTGAAGTTGGTGTCAGTTTTTGGACCATTATACAGCTGACTTGATTTAGATAAAAGTTGGAGGCATGGTTTCAAACATATCTCAGGGTTATACTTGATCTCGCTGCTTAGTACGATATCAGTTGCGGTTTCAAAAGCCGATGGCGACATGGCCAAAATTCCGAAATAGCCCAATGGAGAGTCAGTCGGAGCAGACCAAGCAAAGATTGACAAGTCATTGGTCTCGTTAATAATCTCTTCCTGAAGTCGGATGAACGCTCTGTGACCCTCGCCGTAAAGAAGTGGCATCTTAACTCCAAAAACACCCAAGAGACAGTACGCCAAATCCTCTTCTCTCTTGGTCGTGCGCCCAGATGCCCAAGACATTCTTCTCGCAACGGGTATTGTCGTTAAAAGGCCTTCGACTCTCCCGCTTCCTGCCACGAGTATGCTTTTGTCAATATTCGTGCGTTCTTGGATGATGTCGCATAGATCGGCTCGACTTCCAATGTAGTTCCAGTCCTTGTCAAAGAAATCAACGCGCGAGGGGGCGATCAGCTCCTGTAAAGTCCACCCACGAGTGAACCACTGGGACTGTTGAAGTGACACCCCGTCGACGCCCACATCCGACAAGTACGCATAGCAGACTGAAGATCGTGCGTACCAATTGAACATGGAATTGATGGCTTCCGTCAGCTCTGTGAAGTCCTGTTTGTTGATGCAACAAGTATCCACCCAGGCATATTTGTAACCTTGCTGCAGCGCAAGGCGGCAGAAATACTGAATCTTTCTCCATCCTTTCTTTCGCGCTATCACATCAGGTTTACCAAAATCTTGGTAAGTAGCCTCCTCGTGATCGGCCTCCCATCGGTGGGAAAGGATGGCATAAGATTCCGGTATGGACAGTCCGTAGAACTCCTCAATCTGTAGGCTGGAGCAGTTCAGGAGCTTCATGGCGATGGGGGCACCAGACTGAGGCAATGAATCTGGAGCGATGTGGAATGTTGAGGAGACCAAGAATCGTGAAGGAAGACGAACTTTCAGTCCCAAATCTTATCCACTTACGAACTAGTCTTTTCTAGGAAGATCATCGTTACATCTCAGGAGTCAGCAAATAGCTTAGGGAACTGGTATCAAATCATTAGGCAGCTGCCCAATGGTAATATGCCTCGTAATCCATTGATGACTGCAGGTGGGGCTCAAGGCTGACGAGGTTGCTGGCGAGACTGGACTATTCATTTGTTTAGCGGGAGCTTTTTGATGGAAGAAAAAGAAACGACACCCATGTATGAGTTTGCTATCCAAAGTAAGTACCTATGCATGCCAAGATACTAAGATATTTCGTTGCCCAACTTGTCCTCTTAGTCGGCCTCGGTTGAGTAAGACACCAAGGCAAGTTGAAGATCCGGTGACGGACGAAAATTGAAGTCTTTTTGTGTTATGGTGAGATGACCGTTTGTTTACGAGAGCATTTGGCTTTCCCCGTCCACCAACCCCATTCTCTTATCCATCGTACGGATCGCCCCTCCCATGCTTAGTATGATTCTCGTTTGTCTCATCGTAAGGGTCTTTGGAAGTACTTGAGCTCGCACTTTTGTGATTCGCACTCGTCTTCTCATCCGTCATGCCCTGATCCTGGTGTTTATGAGGCTTTGCAATGTGAAGCTCGTCTGAGTGAAGCGCGACACCAGCCTCGGCGGCAATGTGATCGAGAGGATCCCTCATCAAGAACATGGTCATACAATGATTGATGTGCATGAGAGTATCGTATCGCTTCTCAATGACGAGGACGCCGTCCTTGCCGCAAGACGCGCCCGCGACTCCCCGGGAACAGCGCGCTGCCTCCCACATCTTGCGCCAGTAGAACACGCAATGTACTAGATGCCATTGATGCGTGGTAAAGAAGCGAGCATGCTGGCCATGCCGGGCCGCCTCTGGTAGTTGGCTCACTTCTTCCAAAGTCATGGGGTGTGTCTGGTTCTTGTCGTGCCAGTAGCCCCAGGTGCTGCCAGTGGTGTCGGGCTCGTTGGGGCCCAAAGACTCAAACTCTGCGGTCAACTCAGGAGACCGGCAATGTGGTGGAAGCCAGGCGGCAGCAAGTGAATCGTACACGCAACTGTTCACGCGGGCTTCTGCAATTGTTTCACCACAATTGCAGGACATGTCCTGTGGTCTCAAGGTGGATGGAGAGTTTGATGTAAGAAGGGAGTAAAGACCGTAAGCCGCCAACAACACGACCAAGAGACGGCCCGCGAATGACACAACTTGCACGAAGGCAAGAGTCTTGCTTCTTGACGAGACTTGGGCACCATCTTCAAGAGTAGACTTGGTATTTTCGTCTCTCGGGAGCCGAGCATACTCTCCCTTGTCTTTATATGCCCATGGGACGGCGAATACTTCAAGACTAGAGGTTGACTACTGTCAGCAAGGTGCTGTAGCCTCCAAATCTATGGTGCACTTACAATTTAGACATTCTTGGAATTGCTCTATTGCTCAGTCTAAGTAGCTTTTCAACACGGTTGAATGTAGGCATATATTGTGTCCTCGAGAATCATGTGTGTTACTCGTAAGTCGAGAAAACCGAAAACATCGGGAAGCCCGCGTGCACGGGCATGGATGCCGCCTGCTGTTCCTCGTAGTCGTAGATAGACAACAACAACTGCAGTATCGCGCCTAGATCGGATAACCGCACGTCATGCACACATTTAGAAGCTGCTGCAGGCCGGGTCTGGCGCACTTCACAGTTGACGCTAGGGAAGGTGGTTCAATGGCACGGAGAGGAAGTCCGAAGGATTCGAAGGAATGGAAGAGCTTATCAACCCCACGAAATCGCCGTTTGATGTGCCTCACCTGTCTCGAACCCCGCCCGCAACCTAAGCCAGAGAAAGAAGCTCAAATGATCCGATCTACAATGTTACGGCCCGGTGGCGGGCCGTTTGTGGGCAAGATGCAGGCTGACGCTGCACTCAATATGCGGCACTTTTGTTGTCCGCGTACAGTCTACGCAATCGCCAGGAACATTGCGACTCAGATGTCAAATAGCCTATGCCTCGCCTACAATTGAACATGTTGCCAAGCTTCCTTCAGGACTCATCCAATCGAACTATGGAACTGGATCGTGAATCTCGTATTCCTGATGTAGACGACTGGATGTTTGATCATAGAACCTGGGCCAAGACTGTTGTTCGAAAGTCACAGCATTCAAGCTTTGCTTGGCCGCGAATGGCCACCGTAAGTACCTTACGGAGAGAAACCAGCCTCCAGCATAGCATCGTAGCAGTAGACTCAACTCGACTAATGCCACGTACATTCGTTCTCTTGAGTATTAATCGAACATGGCAAGAAGGATAATAGTTAAGATACATCACCTCGGGGAACGCAGTTGTTAGTGGGGTGTCTCAATTGCGGCATGTAATAAGGTAATGAGCGTATGCTAGTAATCCTGATCCTCCCAGCTCTAGGATTCTACTCTACAGGTCCATCAAGCCTCTTAAGGCCGAAGCTATGATAAATGAAAGCACCTGAGCCAAGACCTCCAACACGTGCTCCATGTCTCAGTCCGGCATTTCGAGTATTGCACTGAGAGTACGCCAAATGGAACTCCTACTTGAGGGTAGAAGGGAATTGCTTCAGCCTACGCGTCGGCGGAGCGCTTGGGATAGAACGGAATAGCCTCGGCCTCGGCATCCGCGCCTCTCTTAGGATAGAAAGGAATGGCTTCAGCTTCAGCGTCAGCTCCGCGCTTAGGGTAGAAGGGGATAACTTCAGCTTCAGCATCGGCTCCTCTGACGTCTGGAATGGGTATCTCAAGTCAGTCATGTTCTTCTTCTTGAAGCACTTAGTGTCGTCTAGGATCACATACCGAGAGGGGCGGCAACTACGAGGCCAATGGCCGCAAGAATGAGGTACTGAGCACGCATCGTTTCTGAATTTGAGTTGGATGTGGTCTACGAAAGAAGTGACTATAAGACTTTGAGATGGTTGATTCAAGAGAAATCCTGGGAGGCCGTTACTTGTATTTGATATTTGAAGAGAAGCCGTCTTGGGTCCAATAGACGTTCAAATTACTGTCAAATCATCTGCAATGAGCCAAAATCATGCCCTCCTTGTAGAAGGTTTAGCCGCCGGTGACGGAAACCTGCCTGGAAGCACGTAGGAGTTGGACCAGACGAGATCGCATCAGTCCGGTGACTTGATCACCACTTACACACACGGAACAACAATCTCTTGCAGCTGCAGCCAAAAGGTCACACAGATGTCAAGAACCGGATAAAGACTGTTACAAACGAGGAAGGTTACATCGGATGCTTCGAGATGGGCAATGGATCTGACGACATTCAGAACATCTTGGGGCTTCACCGACATGCCAAGGCAGACGACGGATTCGAAGGAATCCTCCTGCATTGTGTAGTGGAGCTGCAGGAGCTGAACGTCGCAATTCTGCCCGTCTCCTCTTATCTTTCAGGCAGGTAGATGTATTTAGGCTTTCAAGTGTGATAGTGGGGGTTTGCTTCGTGTGAAATAATAAATGATTGGGCAGGCTGAATTTGCTCGGGCACTTGCCTGTGCTGACTAGAACGAAGCCCTGCTCCCATAGTGAGGAAACCTCCTGCTTGTTGAACTGCAGACTTCACTTTCATGGCCCACATGCTAGATTTTCTATCTTCTCGAGCTTGAGCTGTTGAAGCACAGATGCATAATGAATAGAATTCAACGACCATCAACTGAATCATTAGAAGCTTCACACGATGAAGACGCTTTTTCGGAAACTGTCGAAGAGAATGGGGATATCGAAAAGGCTCTGCTGCCTCACAAAAATACGGAGCCTGGGCCTCGAGGTGTTGAGGAGAAGATTTCATGGCTACAGTTATACAGCCAAAGGTCATATCTTGTGACCTTTCTCAATGTTGGACTTTTCATTGCCTCATGTACCATGCGGCTCTGGTCTGCACCAGCGAGGAGTTCTTCAAGTGTCCAAGACTATTGGAAGCAAACGTCCTTCTACTGTGAGTGTTCCAAAGGTTCGAAGTTTTGTTACGAATTCGCTAAGAAAGCGTTTCAGCCCCTATCCTTGAGCGTTTTGATGTACCAAGAATCAGTAGAGTGACGAACGGCACTTTATATGACACAAATCCGCCGTCAGTTCTTCGCCAGCGAATTGGCAAAGAGGCTGATAAGGAGTGGCATCGCATCGGCGATCATGTCTGGCCTTTGGTTATTGGAGAAGCCGATGTAAGGCAGCTTGGAAAGGATCCGCATGTTGCTGTCAAGATTCCAGAAGACTTTGGCTACGGTTCAGATGCATACATCGCGCAGACAGAAGTTTTCCATCACCTCCACTGCTTGGACATGCTGCGCAGGGAAGTATCATATGAGCATTGTAAGTTTCAAGGCACGAAGTCAGTCTGTATTCTGACACCTGAGCCCAGACTACGAGCCAAAGGAGGGGCCTAGGCCAGGAGGAGCCCAACATCAAGCCCACATCGGCCACTGCTTCGACATTCTTGCCCAGGCAATCAAGTGTACTGGGTCAGTGGACATGATTACTTTCAACTGGGTTGAGAACTGGGGGCAGCCATTTCCAGATTTTATGAACCACAAAGTATGCCGTGACTTTGACGCGCTGTTGGGTTGGGTCAATAAGAACTCAATGGACCCGAATGTCTTTCAAGAGATGAAGTCGCCTCCGCCTGGATGGCCTGTCATGCCTGAGCCAGGCCCAGGATCGTGATGATTCTGGGCGGCGAAACAAATTTGGAAAATATCGCACAAGGTCTTATGATATGGAGTAGATACATACTAAAGCACCAAGGAACGTTTTGATGATAATCTGATTGCAGCAGAATTTGCTGTGGTCTACCCGGGCTTTGTTTACATCCGATTCTAACCGCTTTCTCTGACTGTGTTGGCGCACGTGAGAATCGATTTGATTGCGTGATTAAGCGGTTATTGCTCCGCACTTTGACCACGAGCTATCCCGTCGGCTAGACTTGAATCATGAACTTGTCAAACTTCTCAAAGACAACACTAGCCATCAGCAGGAGACTGTCTCGCAGCACCTTACCATGACCATGGTCACCCATTCTACGCCTCCGACCCCGCAGAACGATCTGAAGACGGTGGTCGAAGCTCGGACTCGGGAATGGCATTTCCATATTTACTTCCTGCTACAATCCCCGACTGAGACTGCTGCTGCCCTTGCCCTTCGTGATGCTGTGTTGAGACTGCGACGTGATGGTAGGTTTGGAAGCAAAGTCTCAGGTGAAAGGGATTGGCTGAATTCTTTGCTGATTCCCATGTCTAGGCGCGTTCGTTGCCGTTCCACTATTCAAGGTCAACGAGTTCCCTATCGGGCCACACCCAGCAGGATCTTATGAGAGTGAGTAATGTCAAAGCTGCAATCACATTCACACATTCAATGTAACAAGTTCGACTAATCAATGATTTGTGTGCAGTTTGGGTTCCCGACTCCTCATTTTCGGATGTATTCTTCTACTTGGCGGCCAACCGAGGCAACTTGAGGTAAGACCAGACCTAGTAGTGCTTGCCTTGATGCTTACTTGAACTTTAGTGTCCTTGTTCATCCATTGACATCAAGCCAACGTCGAGACCATGAGACGAGAAACGCTTGGATGGGTGACGCGTGGCCAATCTATCTTGATAGCCTGCCGTCCGATGGCGATGTCCCTCTTCAATATCCTGAGCTGGGTCTTGGTTGGTCCACATCGCCGGAGCAGGAGATCTCATTAGAGGAACGGTTGAGGAGGGGTGCAGAGGTTGAGGCCCTGTTAGCCGATGATCCAGAGGCTGCGCCTGCACCTAAAGATTAGTAGTTTTTTAGCTTAGACAATGCAGTCCAACTGCAATACTAAGGTAATTTGAGAGCGACAGGATCTCGCCTGGCTGAGGAACGAGGAGCTCCCAAGCAGTGAAGCTTCGTGATATGGGGTTGGATTGAAAGAATCTCGGAGCACATGAACTCAAGCCATCCACGTGCGCCCCCAAAAACTACAAGCCGTGTACAGGACTGCCGCAGTTCCGGTCCGTCATACATGTCACTCGGGCACGCCGGCGAGAGCAAGCTTGAGTGGATGGCGGAACGATGACTTGTCCACTTCTGTTAGATGAATAAATGGATTCCTCTCAGTCTGCTGCCATAATTGTGCGACTATCGACATCCAAGGTCGGATAGTAATTTGACCAAACAGAAACGTACAGGCGAGTCGCAGAGTTTGCCTGATTACAACAATGTTTGCTCAAGCCTGCCGTTCTCGTGAGACGTTGCTTGGGGCAGGATTGCATATCTACACGCTCCATATATAAATGACGCCGTTTCCCGAAACGATGCTCACGAGAAGTAAGTCTTCGACGAGTCTCGCCTCGGATAAATCTCCTTGGAATCGGCCATACTTGTGAGAAGCACATACGCGAGAAACCAAGTAAGTCTCGGCCTTTGAACTTCCTTAGAACAAGAAGACACATATCTAGAGTTGACTGACTCTAATACTCAGACAGATATCTAACAACGATCGCGATTCTAAAAATGAAAAGCGCCGCCATCATCGTCGCCGTGGTACTCACTCAAGCGTCCCTGGCAGCATTCTGCGCCGCATCCGCATATCTTGGAGCAGGGCGACCTGGTAGCTGCACCGGACAGAATCTGAGTTATGGGAACTCGTCCCGACCCGGGGTTAGCGAGTGTTTTGAAGCAATCAACGGTGCCTGTGGCTTAGTTACGGATCGAACTGTTGGAGGAGGCTGCAACTGCACCGTCAATTTCTTCTCTGGGGGTGACTGTAATCGCACTTCCGTGGGGTCTCTGCGATGTAACAGGGTTGGTGCATCACTGCAAGTTAACTTTGATCACTTCAATATTCGCTGCCCTAAAGATTGAATTGCAGGGTTGTTCAACGGTTAGGCAGGGCATAGTTGGCGTTGGAATGTTGCAATCGTTCTGTTAGAATCATGGCCCAATGACACAAACATCATGTCAAATTTCAAATCGTTCTGGATCAGCTATCGTTAAGCAAAGTCGTCAGTGGGCCAGCTTCAGCGGCTCCAGGGGCCGGGTCTCCAGCTCCAGCGTTCCCACAGTGCTTGCTCCAGGCCTCCATATGCCTAAATATAGCACCTCTATTGACGCCCTCACTGTCTCCCCTTTTAAGACGAATCGAGGTCTAAGAAAAGAGCAAATAGAGCTAGGTAAGCCAAATACAGGTATTCAGCATGATGATGGAGGTTTGTATGTTCATGCAAAATACGTTTACTGTTTATGTATGTATTTATGCTGGAAGATGAGGTATAGAGCGAATCAACACGCAGAAATATTCCACCCAAGACGATTGTCACAAGGTATTAACAGTAGGACGGTTCCCAACCCACGGAAAGTAGGTAGACAGAGTGGCAGTTGCTCACCAGGGATACTTCCGGACGTCATCTTCTTTGCTCAAGTCCAAACCTCGATCCAACTGCTTTTGATGCTCATTGTCAAGGTATTCTAGTAATACCTTCTCGTACATCTCCCGCCCCTTGTAGTTTGCGACATTCTCATCCCAGCTTCGAACAGCACTGGCAAGTCTTCCAGGCACGTAGTCTTCCGCAGCCAGTTCAGTGACCGGATGAAAGTACGTCCTGATTGTGAAAACAATGGCCTTGGTCTTGGGAAGACGGCGCAGCGATTGCCTCTCGGAACGGAAATAGTGATGCTCGACCGCTCTATCTTTCTCAGCCGTACTCCAGCTGACGACGGGACTGTCTTCTTCACCAATACTCCAGCTCCAGGGCAAAGATTCATCGACCTGGATGAAGTAGTTGTTGCGGGAGTAGATCTGGTCGCAGCGCAGACGCTTGAAGAAGCTGGCCATGCCGTTGTGAAGCTTCTCCTTGTAGTGGGGGACCTCGCCGGACGTGTGGATCTCCTCGAGAGACATGCCGAACTTGTCACTCAATCTCCAAAAGCCGGCTAGCAGAATGGAACCGCTGAGCAAGTAGTACTTGCCGTCGGGCCGTTCGATCATGATGGCGAGGTCGTCTTGCACAAGCTTGGCGGCTATGGCAGCAGGATCTTCTTTGAGAGGTGTTTCGACTATGTTGAATGATTCTCCTGACCAGAGATTGTCGATGCCGACGGGGGTCCGCTTGAACATTGTAGGGTAGCGAGCGGGGAGGTATTGGCATAGTTCTTCAAGGAGCTCCATAGCTGCAGGGTAGGCCTCCGGGTCTGTTCCGAAGCACTTCTCACCTCGTTCAGCGATTCGAGCAGTCTTGTCGGCATGATATCGAGGGTAGTGATTGTCAAGCTCAATCCAGTCCTCAGGCTGGACTGAACGAAGTCCCATTGTGACATTGTATTTGGGCCCATAGCGAAATGCACGATAGGGAAGTGGCTTCGTCATTTCTATTGACCAGTCCGGGTAAGGACTGGGAACCGGCATCTGCCACGTCTCGGAGGCTTGCTTTGACTTTTCATTTTTGGGTGTGGATGGTGTTTTGTTGAAGTGGGCTCCTTTTCGAGGTCGCAGTGCGCCGAGCGATCGTGAGAGTATGGCTGCGGAGAAGAGGGCGAGGAGTCCGATGAGGAATTTCCAACCATCCGAGGTGAGCGCCGATAACGCTAACAGCGCCATATCGGGATGATGTTCTGTGTGACTTGGAAGTCGATGATCTAACACGTCGGGGGAAACGAGAGGCACTCGAGGTTTGGGGGAGGACTATCTGTGCTGAAGATAACCAGGGTCTAAACGTGTGCACATGTGAAGGAAGTGTTGTAGTTCACCAGCGAACTCGAGGAAACTCCAGAGCATTATCACCTCAGCCAAGTTTTCGAGTCAGCTACGCATTAGGAAATCCCTTCCAGTAAAGACTTTTGGTCCCGCTATCCGGTCGGAGCCCCGTCCCACGCCCGTATATCTTCTCCAGACTCGTCCCCGCAAGATCGGCTGCCTCAACGAACCGATTCTCCACTTGACCGTTCCGAGATGGACGGGGGTGCGCTTTACCGGAACGGGAAATTATACCCTATCGTCCTATCTTTCACATCGATGCTTGAGGACCCTTCTTTAGCAAACTCGCGGGAGTGAAACCGAACCTTGTACCCGGATGTCTCCAATGCCCAGAATGAAGAGACTCACTTGGAAACTTGGGGTATTGCCTAAAGAAGCGTTCTTACACTGATGGATGGAGCTGTATATATATCGGGTGATTCGGCTATGTTGGAGATGTAGTAGCATCACACACTCAACAAAGCCTTGACATTATCATACTTACCACATTTTAACCGCCAAATAACATCAAATCTCTATCATCACAATGGCCGCCTTCCAACACTACGCCAAGGCCCAATCAACCTTCCAGATCCCCCTTCTCGCGGGCGACAACGCTTACCTCGGAGATGTCTTCTCAAGCGACGAGTCGAACCCCGAGAAGCCCATCTCATCCGGCCTCTTCCGCCTGAAGAAGGGTGAGCCCCTTACGTACACCTACAAGTACGACGAGATGAAGATCATCCTTGAGGGCGACTACACCATCTCCGATGAGACGGGTCAGAAGGTCGAGGCAAAGCCCGGCGATGTCTTTCACTTCCCCAAGGGCTCAACAATTACCTTCACCACCAGCGACTACGGCCTGGCGTTCTATGTTGGTCAGCGCAAGAAGAGCGACTTCTGAGGAGATCTTGATGTATCAACTGTGCAGGGAATGAAGGGCGATAACAGCGAGGTGACCTAGATTGTGGCAACTTAACATAGGATATGACCAACTATGAATATACAATTTCATTGCGAATCTACATGATTTCCAAACGGCCGTTCATCCCGAAGCCTACAATATGTTCAGTCGTGTCGTGTGCGCCCCAACGCCAAAAGACCGGACCTGTGCCCTACCCATTTCTCATCATTCCAACAAGATGAACCAGACCAAAAGAGCGATGCCTTCGAGATGAAGTTCAAACCAAGTTCCATCACATGACCCTTATGATTACCCAAACATTGAACGTAAGTCATTATCTTCCATCACATCGATCCAGTGAACCGTAGGTGAGCCGATATCGTTGTCGTACGCCCTCCAGATAGTCTGAACGAGATCCTTTGCCACCACGACCGGGGTCGGAGGCAGACTGCTCTCCAGGATACTCAGACGCCTCATGACGAAGTGGCGAGCACTTCCAACGTCAAGCGTCATGTTGGACATTGAACCCTCCCGTGTCGGAGCCTCTGCCATCTGGCTGATGTACTGAGACAAGTTGTGGGAATCGAATAGGGGTGGAGGGCTGAACATGTTTGACCCCGTGCCTCCCATCAGGTCTTGCTGCAGGGACCCGAAGGCACCCATCATATCTGACGTGGCTGGCGCGTCGTGGCGAAGTCCTGTACTCGCCGAGATGTACAGGAGCGGCTGGATGACGCGGGTACCCGAGGTTGCTGGGATGTGTTCGAGGACCTTGACAAGTCTGAGGGCCAGAGGAATGATCCACTCGTCCCACGGCACGGAGCCACTCTCAGTCATTGGTGATTCGGCCGGCAGTCGTAGGGAGACCAGATCAGGGAAAGTCTGGTACAAGTGTAGAAGCGAAGAGAGTCGGTAAGCTTCAGCAACCCTGGCCAAGTGAGAAACCGGCGTCGAGCTGTCACCAGTGTCGACATTCGGGGTCTCCGATGGGAACTCAAGCTCCAACAGTTGCTCCTCGAGACGCTGAGCTCCTATCAAGTCTTGGAGAGCGTTTGAAAAGTACTTTTGCGGATCCATGCCTTGTCTCAGTCGATGCCGTGCACTACGACATAACCGGATCGACTCAGCGAAAAGGCGTGTCGTGAGAGTAGATACACCGGTCCACGGGTGTGGTGAGCGCTCCTCGATAATCTGAAGCGCCAAGTCTGCGTCTCCTTGATCAAGCGGCTCGTCATCGCGCACCACGGAGAGAAGCATCTCACAGTACGCCAAGCTCTTGTTAAAGAATGAGAGCATGTCCTGGTTCGCACTCGAGAAGGAAGCCGACTGCGCATTCAGTCGCCGGATGAGGGATCTCACTTCTCTCAAGAAGGGCAGCCCGTACAAGCGTGAATCGACCCAGCAGACCGTTGTTCCTAAGCAGAAGAGAGAGAATATGAGACCCGTCGGAATGGTGCGGAATTTTCCTTGCGCCTTTACGACTTGAAGCTCAGCTTGGATGAAATCCGTCGCTCGTTGCATGAGTCTGAGTGCGGATTGCCTCATGCTCGGGAGACGAGACGCCAGGAACGCGGCGGACATGCTCTCGAGGGAGCTGCACACCGTAGCGGATGTTCTCCAGAGGTCTATGGCGATCTTTCGATTGAGATTTGCGTTCGAGTCGAAGCCGGACCAGGCCGGACATACCTGCTCGAACCAGTTGATGATGAACGCTGATGAGGTGTCGGCGAGACTGGGTAACAGTGAGTACGGAGCCAGCTGTGTCTGCTCGGCGGATTTGGAGGAGCCCGGTTGTTGAATGATCACACCCCGCGATGCTTGACGAGGTGACACGGATTCCTCTGCGAAAAGTTGAGATATTTCATCCATCCCTCCATCGCTCATTTGATAACCCCTGGTGGCATCCTCATCCCCTTCTCCGTGCCCATCTCGCTGAGCAGAGCTCTTGGAAGATGATGATGAGATTGAGTGCCGACTTCTGGGTGAACTACCGCTGCTCACTGAAACGGAGTTTGCTTTTTTGGCGCGCGTCTGGCCCTCGGGTGCGTCGGCGGCTGGTCGTTTCGGTGATGTTTGAGTCGGAGGGGGGTTGAAGTCGTCGAGTGTCAAAACTTGCAGGGCGGGCTGGTGTTTGAATGACCATCTCAAGCCCTGCGCGAATCCTCCGCACTTGATTCCCTTCCGTGTGCACTGTTGGCAAGCCGGTCGCGTCTCGTCACATTTCAACTGTCGCAGTGATTTTGTCAGCGACCATGTGTGGAGTCGTTTCCGTGAGATCCTCATCCATTATGGATCAGGCACGACGGGTGAGCGGCGACGTACATGCTTGGCTTTGCAAGTTACACAGCCCGATCTCGACCGAGGGTTGAGACCAGTTCTAGTTTTGGATACCGATTTTGAACTCTTGGGGGGTACCATTGAACTTTATTCCAATAGGTGAGGGGGTTCTAAGCCCGGGTGAATATTGCTGATTGCGGTAGTTGTTAGGATATCAGCTCAAAATCGGTCTGAATCGAGTTCGAGTTCGATGAGCAAGGGAAAGCTAGGAGCAGGCCACGAGGACTTTTTTGTTCGGAAAGTCACCGGTAGTCGGTCCTCATCGTGATCGGATGAGTGTTCATCTTGGTAGCCCAGTTCCATTCGCGGCAGTGCCATAAACGCGGGGGATGCCATCTTATGACGCTACTTGTAGTTTAAGGTATCTTGGCTGGCGCATGATAAGCCAACGGCGTTCATGATTGGTGGTAGGGGCATGTTTGATGGATGAGACTGGCTGGAGCAGCCCGCTGGCCATCCTTGCAACGGGAGAGCGGCACAGGTGCGAGAGCGATGCCGCTCGACGCTCGTTGATGTTCGTTTCGCTTTAACATCGTGGTTGCTTGTCACTGGCCACAGAGCTTCGCCGTATTTGATTCCGACAGGTCACGCCCGGAGAATATTGTGCCCAGCCATTGAAGAGATGGAATGAACTGGATACCTAGTCTAGCGCTCATAAAACATTGGAAGCGTTCGCCTGAGATTCACGCTGCCTGTCCATGCTCCGAGGGTCCCGGTGACAAGGAGCAAGTATCAGGCAGTCCGCTAGAGGCTCAGCTCGAGACACGAGAGCCGTGGGTCAGGCTACTCGCATAAGTCAAGATATATCATAAAGTATATGGCCACTGGCTCTTCGGCCTGAAGACCAAGACTGCCCCAAAGAAGAAAGAAAAAAGAGACCATGGGGATCCCGAATTCCCGCAGACTCCCTCCTTTTCGGCGTTGCGGCGATAAGGAAGGCCAAGGGTGGCAGAAGAATTACAGGGATTCAATGGGTTCCAGACCAAGATGCCCAAGACACGCGGCGATCATCCCCGGTATACCCCGCATTATGCGAGCCAACAGCCCAATCATGAAGACTCTATTGTCCTTTATCTATCCGGTACCGGGATGGACGCCGCGGACCACCTGGCCCAAGATAAGCCTAGCCAGCGCCTCTTCGTGTTTCCCACGCTGCCCTCGCACTTTCGGAGACTCCTGCCATTGTTCTCTTCGAATTTCATATCAAACGTTCTATCAGAGTGGCTTGAACTTGGGTGATAGGGTGGCTGCATAAGCGGCTTCCAGATCCTCCGACCTCGACCGGCATGGCTGTTCCCTGGCCGAAACTCACGATACCAATAAGACTGGCCAGCTCATCAACAGTATGAGAAGAACGCGTATATCTTCATCTTCCAAGTGCATGCCTTTGATGAGGGATGTGTATGGGAGTTTTAAGCTCACTTCGGCGCCCATGTGCCCCGCATTCTGCTATTCCTGATCCGTCGAGCGCGCTTCGCTCCCGCTGATCTGCTGTTGTTTTCATCCACTCTCCTCAATGTACCTCTACGTCACCTCGCGCTCCCGCGTTAGAGACCGATGGCTCTTGGTTCATGAGGCGTAGCAATAGCGCTGCTCTCCTTCATATGGACCTAGGATCTTGAAGCCGACACCAGCCAAAACATCACGAGAAAGTTTGACAGCAGCTCCAAGCTGAGTGTATGCTGGAGTGACCCCGACTCTTCTCGTGATCGGATTAGTGAGTCACCTTATGAAAGCGTTGTGAACGCATGATCCGAGAACTCCTAAACTTTCATTGTTTCTCATGAAGACATCGCCTGCTTATGCATTATGATGTAACTACAACCTATCATTCAACAGTCCACTTCTTCTCCCATCCCTTGAAGAAAGGGGCTTCAGCCAAAGTGTGCGGCTCCCAATCCTTTTCAATCAAACCATTCTCAATCTGATACTTCTCATACTCCTTCAACGTCGGCTTTACCACATGCTCTACATGCCATGTCCCCTTGTATTTCAGAAGGCTCTCCTTGCCCTCGTTCAGAACCTTGAGAACTAAAGAAGGGATGTACGGCTCATCCTTGAACTCCGTCAACGGCGTGAACAGTGCCTTGAAATTGAAAACAACGCCACCAGATAGTGGTAGGCGGCGCAGTGTCTGCCAATCGACACGTAAGTGAACATCTTCGGGTTGCAAGCTAGGGTTTTGATGTTCGCGGTGAGAGAAATCGGGGTGCTCTGAGGGAAGATAGAGCGGCTGACCCTTCTCCAGGCCCCACGAACCGCGTTGAATAGGTTTATTGGTTGGCATTTTGGTGAAGAATCTAGAACATGTTAATGATGGAAGTTATTACCCGGAACCAAGTAAAGTAGTGAGCTCACCGATCCATGCTAAACTCCATCTTCTCTTTGTAGTCTGGAACCACCTTGTGGATTCCTGGCAGCCCCAAGCCCGCCTTTTCACTGAGCTTCCAGCCAACGGAGGAGCAGATGATTCCGCCTCGTAGAACGTACTTGCCCGTCTCGTGATCCCGCAGCATGATGCCAAAGTCTTCAGGGACGTTGTCCAAGAGCACGATCAGTGGCTCGGTGACAGATAGATCCGATGTCGTGTCTAGAATGTTGTTGACCAAGATGTTGCCATCGAGCTTGAACTGTTTAGGATACCTTGCGCAGATGAATTGGATGACCATTTCCATGAGTTCTTTACACGCAAGCTCGCATCCGGGCAAACTATCAAGAACATCACGGCCGTTCTTTGCGTACAGATCTTTGCGCTCGGCAATGCGCTGCTTGTATGTGTTTTCGAGCTCGATCCAGAAATCCGTATCCATTTTGGTCAAAGCTGAGAGTCTTTGAATAAGTTTGAGTGCACGAATCGTAGAATAGTGAAGAGACTTACACATAGTCTGGTGGTAAGCCCATCTGAACGGCCGATAGGGCCGCGGGGAGGCCTTATCGATGTCGAAATTCTCCACCGGCGACGGCAACGGAACACCTGAAATAGTTGCATAATTGGGAAAGTTACCAAGTTTTTGAATATCGTCAATGCTAAAGCCACTGAAGTTAAAGAGGGAGGGGTCGGCGGATCGGTAGTCGGCATCCACCCGCAACAGAGGCTCCGGCGTCACGGCGAGGTCGACCTCCTTGATACCCGCGAATTGTGGTCCAAGCTCCGCAATTGTGGCCCTCTGGGACGGCGGGAACGCGTTCACGTAGCTCGGCTTCTCGGCCGTGGTCACGGAGGGCTTCTCGACCGGCTGACTGAAGGACGGGGCGCGGTTAAACCTCGAGAAAACCTTCCGGCTGTCGATGAGAGTACTTATGAGATAGAGTAGGGCACCGGTGAATGCGGCGATGCCAAGCACTGTGGTGACGGCATGATGGTCAGCGACTTCAACAGTGAAGGACATGGCGAAAGGTCAGAGCTTTAGTCTGTAATACGAAATGACTAGGCACCGATACGTTCATTCTCATCGCTGAAAGCTAGGAGATAAGTATCCAAGACTCTCGAGGACGACCATGGTCTATCATGATGCTCAGAAACACAAGTCACAGGGTGGAATAGATGCATCTGGTAGAATTAGCCAGCAGTAGCCCGTATGCTACAGCTTGATCATCCGCATGATGCGGCGCGTTACAGTCTGGAGGGTAGGACGTCGTCCTTCACACCCTCACCGGAACCGGAAAGATTATACGGACGAGAGCTTGATCCATTTCGCGTCACAGAGTCTAGCCCAATTTGTTCAATCTACCCGGCACGCTCTCTCACCCACTGATGATGCAGCGATAAGGTCAGGAACATGGGATGCGGGATGACCCCGCTTGGTGACGACCCTGTCTTGGATGTCTCCCACGTCTCCCACTCTGCCCTGGCTGTGGCCGTCCCTCACGCGGCTCGAAAGCTGCGGAGGCCTCAGTGCCCGTGCATCTCTAATGCTGTCAGGGTTTCCTTGCATGTAAGCTCCTATCAAATAACACTCACCTATTTCGGTGCTGCCGGAAGCCAATGATTAGCTTCACGGCAGGATTAGTATACATGGTGCGTCCTCCCCTATTTCACGTGTTGAACCCGAACGGCTGCCCTTCAAACCGTCTCCCTCCCGCTCAACTTTACTCTAATTGGATAGGCTCCCGCATCCGTTTCCAGCAGTTTAGACCGGTCGTGATTCACAGCCTACAGGGCAAGACAGTTGAACCCACTGATCCTCATCCCTTTCCAGTCACCCCTAGCAATGCCCAGACTTTTGGTGCCCAGAAACCACCTCGAGAATTTCCTGCATTGAGTAGGAAGATAGGTCTTTTCGTGTTCCCGGTGAAGCTCGTCTACCAGGGATAGGCCAATCAGGGAGGTTGGTGTTATCTGGCATCAGGTGCCCAAGACCACTTGTGAACATGCTTAATTTTGTTACAGAGCCAACCTTATCTGGGGTTCGGACTGGTGCCAAGTGATAGCAATACCGACAGCATGGCATCTTGGCCAACATCTGAAGATTGACGAAAGCTTTAAGTGGCTCCCTAATGTCCCGTCAAATTCGCAGGAGGAAGTTCCGAGGCTTTGGTTCTTTAACGAGGAAAAAGAAACACCGAGTTCTTCTGTTCGCTTTCTCAATCGCCGCACCGTGATATCGCCACTCTTGGACGTATTATCGTGATACAACATGGCGGAAGTCACCCCTGTGACCGAGTTCCCGGACTATGCCACCGACCCAACGGGCGGCAACCCAATCACTCATGACCTCAACGCACCCTATGACAAGGTGATAATTCGACGGAAGATCTTCTCAAGCGCTTGAATTGTTTACGGTTGGGGTTCCAAGCCTGCTAACCTGTGTCAACAATCCGTAGGGCGACCTCTGCTGGGTGCTAGTATGCACGATCCTATGCTGGCAAATTACCCCGGCCATCGGCTTCCTCTACGCCGGAATGCACCGTAGGAAATCGGCCATGACAATGGTGTTGCAGTCACTCTTCTGTGCATGTGCTTGTGGCCTACAATACTGGATCTACGGTGCCTCGCTGTACCAGTCACGCACAACGAATCCCATCCTCGGAGACCTATCTCACGCGGCTTTCCACAACCTCTTGGCTTCTCCGTCATTTGCGAACAGTGATATCCCGGATATCTTATGTACGAAAAACATACTCCTGGCCATATTAAGGATGATGTAGAGAGAAATGCTAACATTATTTCTCGGGACAGATGCTGCATTTGGCTTCACTTTCGTGACTGCTACGGCAATGATTTTGGCTGGTGCTATGCTCGAGCGCGGTCGCCTCTGGCCTAGCATGCTTTTTCTTCTCTGCTGGAACACGTTCGTATACTATGTGTAAGTCCTAGCTTGTCTCCCCCATGAAATCACCTTTGCTGGTAGTCTGACTTGCCCTTCAGCTTGGCATATTGGGAGTGGAACCCCAGCGGCTGGCTTTACAATCTCGGCCTCTACGACTTTGCAGGTTCCGGTCCTGTCCACATCGCCAGTGGTTTTGGAGCCCTCGCCTGGTCAATGATGTTGGGCCCCCGTATCGACGACAGCAGCACATCCACGAAGAAGAGACACATTCCCCAGTTCAGGGGCCACAACCCCTTATTGATGACTCTAGGTACCGTTCTCATCTGGTTCGGATGGTTTGCCTTCAACGGAGCTAGTACAGCCAACCTCAGCTTACGGTCCATCTATGTGGTTGTGAACACCAACTTCGCTGCCTGTGGCGGTGGTGTTACGTGGGCTCTCTTGGACTACATGTACATGAAGAAGTTCAGCTTGGTTGGCTTCTGCTCGGGTATCATCTCTGGTCTCGTCGGTATCACCCCGGCAGCTGGTTTCGGTAAGAACATTGGTCTCGTGGCAGTTCCGCGTTTGCGCTAACGACAATTCCCAATAGTTCTTGTATACGTCTCGCCTCTTGTCGGAATCATCACAGCAATTTGCTGCTTCTACACTGTTCGATACCAGCACCTCCTCCGCGTCGACGACGGCCTCGATATCTTTGCCATCCACGGTGTCGGTGGATACGTCGGCGACATTCTGACCGGTCTCTTTGCCCACAAGATGGTACCGGCTCTCGACGGAGTTAGCGGCGACACGTACGAGGGCGGTTGGTGGAATGGAAACTTTAGGCAACTCGGACTCCAGTTGGCGGGTGCGACGACCTGTGCTGCATGGTCGTTCTTCGTTTCCTGCATCCTATTGTTCCTCATCAACAAGATTCCGGGCATGCACCTACGTGCTACCGAGGAGGACGAGCTACGAGGTCTCGACTATGCTTACATTGAAGACATCGTCTCGGATTATGATGACGGTAATATGCTCATTCACAACGGCCAGGTGGTGGAAAATACAACTCCGGCTAGCTTTTCGAAAAGCTCTTAGACGGTTAGTCGTCTTTACTTATAGTCCCGAAGCATTAGAAGCTCCACATAGACATTTAGAACATACTCTTCACTTGAGCTACGATGAAACGTTCGCCCGCTTGAGCTTATTGTGGGGTCTAATGATTCCCTCCATGCCTGCCTGCAGGCCGTATCAACACGAGTTATTGCTCTGACAACTCCAGGACGGACATAGTCTCATGCCAAGCGAAGTCTGGCTGATTTGCAGCGCGCCCAAGGTCAAAAGACGCCGCCAGTCCCGCTCTCATGCCACTGCGGGCCGAGCCTTCCGCAAAATCCCCGTGTTGAGTGCCGGTCCCAAATCCCGGCGCAAATCCAGCATTTCAGCAGAGGCCGAGAAAGAGTGGACCCAAGCACCGAGTGTCCGGCTGGTCCCGGAACAAGAACTACACTTCATATTTGGAAAAGTGATCAATCACAGGTATGGGAATTCAACACATTCAAGAAACTCATAGTTGTGATTACGTGCAGACGCTTCTGAACTGTAGCCTACTTCGAAGCCAGCCAACTTCAAAGTTTGGGGCCTCGTCTTCGAGAGTCGGGCCAGCAGCAGACGGCGTTTGACCCACTAGGCTATGACTAACGGCCTACCTCTTCTTCATAGAATTACCATGGCTCAATCACCTAGTAGCTTCTTCGAATGATGACGGAGACGGTCAGAAAGATCGGGTGATAACGTTCTGCTCACATTTACATCGTGCTCAGATAGGACGCGACTATCGCAGCCAAAAGAGTTGGGCACTTATTCATATGATATTATTACTAGCGCAGACTTCGATAGCACCTGATACTTAAATTTGCAGGTCATCTATGATACCGATGACTCTTCTTCTTTTGAAAGAATCGCGACATATCGCCCAACGGTACAGAAAACGGCAGTACTTCACCACAGAACTCACCGGCCATGACGTAGAAACCGGTCAATGCAGCAACAAACCCAAAGCCACCGGCGATCTTGGTCAGAGTCCCACCAGCCGAAGTGCGTCCGCTCGCAAACAAAAAGTTCGCTGAACAGTTTACGATGTAAGAAATCTCAAGCCCTCCGTAGACGATGACGTTGGCGACGTTCCTGGCGTTGAACGTTATCAGCTGGATGAACAATAACAGATGGGTTCAACACTTACGTCGCAAAAGCCGCAATGAAGAAGAAAAGATTGAAAAGCGACCAGACTAGTTGCGTCATTTGAAGTCAGTCGCGAGCTGCAACATTTGGGATCCAAGAGCATAGAGGAAACGCTAAACACACCAGCGAGATAGAACCCAAATGCATTGTAATACTGCTCCGTCTTCCCGCCATAGCTGTCGACAATGCCGACCGAAGGTATCAAGAGGAAGCCATAACCCCCATAGTAGAATGCTGAGATGATTAGTACTCCGCAGCATTATTCGGGATAAAGAAGTGCCAAACCTACCAAAAGCAATGAGTGTCGTATACGCAAACGTGTTACCCCTGACCATCTCCCACTGAGCTGAGATCAGCAGGCCTAGACCAGCGAGGAAGCAGAGGTTGGCGATGAATACGGCCTGGTTCTCGATGTTTCGGATGCCTAGATTGGACAGTGATAGGGTCATCAACGTAGTTGCAAAAGCGCCATAGCCAAAGGGGCTCTGTGAAATGACGTTGTCAGCCGGGGGTTGAGAAATTTCGGAGGGTGCGGCTTGGAGTGGACAAGAAGGAAACATCATGGTGATCCTACCGAGTTAGCAAGACGCTCCTTGGGGCTTGCGGATGGCCTGATCGACTTGATATCGACTTTAGTTTCGGCAGACATGTCAAGTAACTTCTGACAATATCGGGTGCACTAGGAGCCCGGATCAAGTGTGCAGTGATAATAATTACGTGTAACGACAATTTTCAAGATTGAGGCTGGTCAAGATGCAAGCATGATAATGCAATTCCAACATTGCGATAAATACTACATAGTAGACAA
>JFFI01002512.1:24685-78054 GCA_001563125.1 Colletotrichum salicis
TTTATTGAAAAAGGACGTGAAAAAGTTTTAATCGGTCATGAGCCATGTTGACCGGGCTTTGAAATGCTGGCGAAATTCCACTTCGGCGACTCCATCCAAGTCTCATCACATGTTCCACTTGAGAAATTTTAGCCAGCTCTATTCTTGCCACACAACGACTTTTTGATACAGGTCAGTTTCTCCCGTGCTCCTCGTCAAGTGTACATTTAGTCTTGTTCCGTGAACGTGCATCTAGCATCGGTTACCACATAAATTAGCGGCATGTTGATCAACGTAATGATATCCTGTTCCAATGAATAGCACCTTCATTGTGGGACTCGTGGTAGAAATCGTTTGCCGATAACAGAGAAATACGAGAGGACAAGTATATCACAGACGTCCAGAGTTCCAGCCCACTTGTTACTATACTCAGGAGCACTGGCAGGTCAGTATCTACGTTCTTCTCGCCAGAGGATATTTTGTAGTATCAGAAAGGGGTATGCTAAAACTTTGAGTCCATTGTGCTACGGAATAGACTTTATGCAAGTTTGTTTCCGAACTTCCGGTGACAAGATGCGGGGTGATCGGCACTTGCTAATGCGATGCACTTAGACCGTGAAGCCGGCCCGTGTGGGAGTGCATCTCAGAACCGGAAGTAATGGTATTGGGGATATTATATTCTTAGATAATGCGGAGAGACCGGGTAAACAGTATTTGGCTACAAGGAAATCGATATATGACTTGATCCCCGTTTCACCGCCCGCGTTCATCAATCCTCCGGCAATAAACTACTTTAGTCGTGCATCCATCGAACTAGATCTCAGGACCTTCGCGACGTCTGACGACTAAAGCATATCCTCGCAGCGCAAATAGCTATTATTTCGGAAGTCGTAGCACTCGTTTCGGCTAATCTCCCAATTCTGATTGTTGCTGTCTTGGCGATTCACCTGGTCCGGAACTTCACAACTAAAGGTGTTTCCAAGATACCAGGCCCATTCTTAGCCAAAATCTCCAATATCTGGAGGTTCGTTGACGTAGCGCGTGGAAGGGCTCATGAGACACACATCAAGCTCCACGCACAATACGGGCAGTACGTACGACTTGGACCGAATCTCGTCAGCGTCCAAAATCTCGAAGCCTCGAAGAAGATTTATGGTGTGAACAAGGGATATCGTAAGGTGAGTTACTTAGACCCGTCTTGTGACATTCGTGGCGGGTAATACTGAAGATGGTTCATCTAGACAGAGTTTTATGCGGTGCAGCAGCAGCTCTCGAATGGCAGACCGACGCAGACACTTCTCAAGACGCTCGACGAGGACTTCCATGCCAAGATTAAGAGACCCATCTCAAACTTTTATTCCATGAGTACCCTGACCGAATTTGAGTGCTTCGTCGATAGCACGATAGAAAAGTTGCTTGAGAAGTTGGATGAGTTTGCCGAAGCTGAACGAGAGTGCGATCTGGCGACTTGGCTACAGTATTGTAAAGTGACATTGCCCAGAGACTTTGAACCACGTAGCTGACATCAATGCTTTCTCAATTTAGATGCCTTTGATGTGATTGGAGAGTTGACCTTTGGCAAGCAGCTCGGGTTCCTCAACCAAGGAAAAAATGGTTGATTATGCAGGTATGGTGAGTTGTAATGGAAATTGGACATGAGTGAGTAGTGCGTCGCTGATCAATGACATCACCAGATTGGTCAAATACCTTGGTTGAATCATCTTTTTATCAAGAATCCGATCAAACGCAAATTCGGCGGCGGTTCGACGGGAGCTGTGGCTCAGTTCGCGCGCCAATGTCTCGAAGAGCGTCTTCATCGTTCTGAGGGAAAGATAGAAAACGCTTCACATCGCGACTTTCTCACTCACTTCCTGGAAACCAAGAAAACGCATCCTCAAGTTTGTCGATGACCATGAGGTCTTCTCTTGGACACTCAGCAACGTCAACGCTGGGTCTGACACGACAGCAATCTCACTACGCGCAGTACTCTACTATCTTCTCAAAAATCCCACAAATTTGGACAAGGTTATGAAAGAAATCGTGAGTGCTAGAGAAAGCGGCAACATGTTGAGACCGGTGACATGGAAAGAGAGCCAAGAGTTGCCGTACCTGGATGCGGCCATCAAAGAAGCGCTCAGGCTTCATCTTGCAGTCGGACTGCTTCTGGAAAGAATTGTTGCCAAAGCTGGCATTCAACAGCCTGATGGCCTGTTCCTGCCAGAAGGTACCGTGGTGGGCATCAACCCCTGGGTAATGCATCGTCACCCTGCATTCGGCACTAATCTAGACGCCTACATACCGGAGCGATGGCTTCAAGGCAAACACGAGTCCCTAGACACCGACATCTCTTCTTCATCTCTATAGACCAGCCTGTGAAGACAACGAAGAGATAAAAGGGGATTCGACCTGGAGGTAGTGTAGTACCAGGCCGAATCGAAGAACAATCATTATGGCCGCCTTACCTTCGAAGCCTGGCGGGCTTAGCTCAAGAACCGCCATGTCCGTTATGCCCACGCTCTCTTGAACCGCGTGCGGCACACGACCACGCTTCCAAGGCGAAGCACATCAACATGAAGAGAAGAAAAGGGAATTCAGGATGTCGGGAGGATTGGAAGACATTGATAGCCTTCTGGGATGGGGGGCGAGGGATGACAACCGGTCAGTACGGAGAGCAGAGAGTAGGAAGCTCCTTCTGCGACGAGGAAAAAACGAGGCGATATTGACGTCACTTTAGGTATCACGAGGGAGGCACAGCTAACCTCAGGGAAGGTCCAGAACAAGACACTATACCATCGGCGGAAGCAGCGAGAAGGAACGCAGCAAGTGGGCATGCAGGACGGCCGCAGAATCAAGCGTCGGTCCTTCAGGTGCAAGCCGTTGTTCTTGCACTTCTCACATACGGAAAGAATAATTCTGGGACCTCAAATTGACCGGCAACAAGTCACTGGACCATGCTCCTAGCAGGACACCCAGTGACGCCCTGAAAGGAGACACCGTCCCACGTCGTCGTCCGCCAAGGACAGATGGAAGGGAGGGGTTCACGGCTGCGAAGTGGGCGAGCGAGGTGTTTTGGGACAAGTTGTCTGCAGCAACCGTGACGAAGAAGAAAGAGAAGGGCCTTCTGTCTATCACAATTCATCGCCCATGTGCCGCCGTAGTCGCATTTCGAGGCCAAACCTGGACATAGCTAAGACAGAAACGCCCCAGCCTGCACTTAGGAAAAGGGGCGCACAAGGTACTTTCGTGGCAAATTTCTCTGATTTCATAGAACAAAAGATATCCGAAACGTACAAGGGGGGAAATTAAAGAAAGCCTCAGACTTATGCTCCAGAACTATCATTCATTCGGCCACTGCCCATGCTTGTGGAAAGTCTTGAGGGTGATTGATGGGGCATGAAGAGATTCAATGGCTTCAGATGCACAAAGTCGGGACCCAGCCAGCTGATGTGTGGCTGAGCCCCCCGCCTGAACCGAGCGCTAACCGAGCAAGTTGGGCATGATGAGGGGTGGTACAACCATGAACCCTCTCACACTTGAAATTGTTCTCTGACTCTCACCATAGGCGTATTACCACACGCATCATCTCATCGAAGAACTCACCGCCCCAGCCTTTACACTTTATCCCAACACGATTGAAACTCATAAAGTATGGTCGCGCAAGCGAAAGAGCCACAGAGTCAAGAAGGCTATGTGCCTTTGATTAACAAGGTCGACAAGTTGAGTGACTCAATCAGTTGCATTTGATCTCAATTTTTGATCGCAATGAACTGCTGACCACCAGCCAGTGTCCCTCTAGACTTTGATTTCAACACCCTCTACAAGCTCTTTCTACCCAATGATGTTAGACCGCAGGGGTTCATGGTTCCAAGCACGGTAGAGCGTCTTCCGTGGACCCCAGACTTCCACATCGACCGTGAGAAGCGCACAGTGCAGCTGCTCAGCTCAGCGATCAAAGACGACGAGAATCCCGGCAAGGCGTACACAGCTACCTTCCAGCGCGTCGTCGATGCCGCTATCGCGTCTGACTCTTTCCCCTCACTAAACAAGCTCCACAGCGAGCACTTCAGGATCATCGGCGCGAACCACTTTGTCTCGATTGAGCGATTTCCAGCACCTCTGTTTGGAATTTCGTCGCGCGGGGCACACATGACGGCCTACGTCAAAACAAGCGAAGGGATGAAGATCTGGGTGCCCAGGCGGAGCGCGCACCTCTTTACCTTCCCGAACCTACTCGATACCACTGTTGCGGGCGGTGTCAAGGCCGAGGACTCGCCCTTTGACTGCATCATCGCCGAGGCGACGGAGGAGGCGTCGCTGCCGGCAGACTTTGTCAAGGAGAGTGCCCGGGCTGTTGGCGCAGTGACGTACTGCAGCTTGAACAAGCAAAGAGGAACGTTCTTCCCAACTGTTCTCTACGTCTACGATCTTGAGCTGCCAGAGTCAATTGTGCCTACACCAGGCGATGATGAGGTTTCTGGGTTCGAACTGATGACGATTGACCAAGTCAAGGATGCCATGCTGGGAGAGCAGTTCAAGCCCAACTGCGTTCTGGTCATGCTCGACTTCTTCATTCGCCACAACATCATCACGTCCGAGAATAATGATGAGTATCTGGAGATTGTCACTAGGATGCGGCGGCATCTTCCAGTACCGACCAGCCCGGAACGAAGAAGCTAGATGATAGATCATACTCACGCCGAACCGTTGGCAAGCTGGGTCGATAGACATTCTGATCCATATGGATGCTAGACTCATGTTATTGTAGATCTTCTGTCGGAATAAAGGTCAGGTTCGCGGACCGAGAAAGGCGAGCATCTCAAGACTAGCACTCTCACACGACAACACCTGAGCTGTTGGGAGGAATCATCCTCCTGAATCCACCGAGCAATCCTTCTTTCGCAATGTATATGAACACTAATATGGTTGATCACTTGTATTAAACGAACACGAAGCAGAAAAAAGTACAAACGTGTGCTTTGATTTAAAGTTTCTTGCACAGTCTCGTGTTGTACTCGATTTCTTCCCAATCTTCCGTACCAGGAGTCGCAACGGCGTAGAAGATGCCGTTGGGGTCCCACTTCTTGCGCAACTCAAGCAGCGTCGGGTAGACCGGACCCCAGAAAGCATCTTGCCAGTTGGGTTGGAAGGGATCAGCCTGATGAGATATTTAGCCAAGCCACGCCTCAGTATGATCATGGAGCTTCCAACGGAACTTACCTCGTTGACGTAGGTGCACCCATCAGGGCCAGCCTGTCTCAAAGCCCCATCCTGAATATTGGTCAAGACGTTCTGCAAGTCCGCTTTCTCTTCCAAACTGGCGCCATAAGGAACTGGTATGACACTGATGATGAAGTCGGTCGCGTTTCTGAAGGCTGGGTGAGTCGCACTGTTTGCCACCGGCCATCCATGGCCAGCATTCCACCTGCTTGATGTCAGACTTGTTCCAGAGACGAAGACTAAGTTACTCACAAATGTCCCACCATGAAACCAGCCAGTCCTTCTCGGGGGGTGGCAACGGTCTTGAAAGCATCAACGATCTGGTCGTTCCGCTTCTCAACATCAGTGTGGCTAAACATCCACCCGCCGGTCAAGGCCTGGGTACCAGCCTGCTCGTCTTGGAAAAGGTCCGTGTAAAGGGCGAAGAATGTGCCGAAGCCTTTGGTGGACGACTCAAAGGGAATACCGTTGGCCTTGAGTTCATCAAGCATTGGTTTGATAATCGCGTCGAGTTCCCCCTGCGTCTTGCCAATCGCCACAAACGGTTGCACAGTGAGCATCATCGAACCGAGCTCAAAGTAAACATACAGCCCGCTGTCGACAAAGTGGTTAGACCACTTGTGAAATACGCGCACCCCCTCCCAGAACGTCGTCTCGTTGGCTCCGCTGGTTCCGTTGATGTACAAGACACCGCCGGCTGCCATCTCCTCGGGGTACGTCCGGAAAGTCACTGAAGTCACGATGGCGTACGAAGAGGGCCCGCCGCCCTTAAGACCGAAGAACAGATCTGGATTCTCGTCCGCGTTCGCCCTGACGTACTCGCCCTCGGCGGTGATGGCCTCGAACTCGAGCGCGTTGTCGGCGGTCATGCCGTGGAGCGTGGTCAGTGGGCCATGACCTCCGCCGCCGACGAGACCTCCAGCAACGCCCACGGTGGGACATTCACCAGTGACAACGACGACGGGAGGGTTTTGGGCGTTTGCTGCCCTCAGCAGGGCGCGACCCTGGACTCCAGCACCGAGGGTGACGGCACCACCGGAGTAGTTACCAGGACCGGTCCATTGCTCAGCGAAAGTGATATCCTGGAAGCTGTGAGTGTTGATGATGAGAGCCCCCCAACCCGTGCTGCGTCCGATGAAGTCGTGGCCGGTGTTGCGGATAATCAGGCGGAGGTTGTTGTCTCTCGCATAATCGATACCAGCCTTGATATGTTGCTTCGTGGTCGCCTGGATTACGTAGACGCCATAGTTGCCCAGGGTGCAAGACTCTTCAGGGTTCTCGGTAGGCCGACACGTGGAGTTGGTGAAATACTTCCACAGGTTAAGACCCAGTTGATCAGTTCTTTGGTGGAATCAGCATTGTTGAGCTCTGCTTTCTGCAGGATAGGGAAGGCAATCAAGAGGATTGACTTACGACCATTGCTCATCCGTGTAGATAGCGCTGAGTTCAGCACACTTCGCCGCGTCATATGTTGAAACTGTGCCGAGAGTGCCGTTAAAGGTATTGTGGCAAACAGCTTCCGGAGGGATGTGAATGTGAAGGTTGCCTTCGACGGTTGAGTTCAGCTTCTCCCAGTCATTGGACTTTGGCCAGCATTGATCGCCGAAGTAGCATTTGCAGCCATACTGCTTGCCCTGCCACGTTCGGGGTACAAGGTCGGCGGCAAAGATGCCTTGAGCGACTACCGCCACGCTCAGAAGGGCAGTTGACAGTTGAACCATGGTGAGAACTAGAGCCCAAGGAGTTCGAAAGGCCTTGTGTAGCGGCCCGTTGATAAGGAACTGAACGGTTGAAAGAGCTCATATATAAACTGTCAGAAATCATCGAGGATCCAGTGTCAGCTCTTGGAACCCCGCCTTGCTTCCCTTCTGATACGGTACTCATCGCTCGCTTCGTCTCTTGCCCAGTCTTGGAGTCCAGGCCCAGTTCCCACACCTTAGGATCCTGTCGGCCAAGATGCAGACTACTTTGGATAATACGACTCAATCTATCAACTTAGGTTGCATCGCTCAGCTCGCCCCCGCTAGGAACTAAATGAGACTTGCGCCGTTCCTACTATACCCTACTGCCAAAGTCGTACCCGGTTCGTCTAATGCTAAAGGACGATACGCATGTCGGAACCCAGAGTTCCAAACCTACCAGCAAGGCATCCTCTTTTACATTCATGGGCCGCAAAGCTATTGTAATACGCATTTACTACCAAAATGTAGATGAAGTGAAGCTGCCAGATACCTCTCGAGCATTACCGGCCGGACGCGGCATAAAGTACGCAAAAGGCCAAGGAAGCGGACCAAGTATTCTGAGTCTCCTGATGGATCCGTCCCATATTATCACTTTGCACTAGACAACGAGGGGCCGTCGGAATTGGATGACGGGAAAGGCAAAGAAGGTTATCTTCACCCGCCCAGCCCACAGCGGGTAAGGAGCGGTTCCCGAGGGTGACGTGGAAAGGTCCTGGGACCTGACAGGTTCACATAAGAAATGGCCCTCCGTTTGACGAATGACAGAGGGGATCCATATTAGCGCTGACAGGTAAACCTGAATAACAAGGCGGGGGATTTTACCGGCAGATGGAACCGAGTGGGATCCCCGAATGCTAATGGAGCTATCCCCGAAGGGAGTTCAGGTCCGATGCGGCCGGTGAGCTCAGAGTCCCAGGGTCAGCTGTGACTTTGAATGAGTTCCTAAACTGACATAAGGAGTTGAGTTGGAAGTTGGGTGGAGTTTGACTGGAGGCTGATATCGTGCGTAATCCTTCCGGCTTGGTCTGTGGGTTGAGGTCGTATTAGAGCTGAGGAAGAGTTCTGTCAGCCATCTCTTGTTTGTCGGCTTAGCTATGAGACCTTTTCAGATCAAGCTGTTGGGGTTGCATTGTCATCTTCTGACCTAAGAAAGCCAAGACCTTGGTAGCAGGGTCTCGGAGCCGACAACGATCTTTTACCGAGAGAGAGCAATTCTCGAAAGATTCCAGTGACTCATGCAAAGCTGTGATAAGCAAAGGCACTGTGCCGACTTGGCACAACGAAGCGCTTCCGCAAGCTGGGATTCGGGGCTGCAAGGACATTTCCCTCGTGGATTTGGATGGCATGGCATACAAATAGTTTGATGAACAGGGTGTTATCTGATCTCCTTGCCAACAGTGATTTATGGGTCGAGAGAATCGAGCACGTTCGTGAACAAGACCAGAAACCACCAAACGGCCCAAGAGTCAACGTCGCCCAACGAGTTGATCGCACGAACGCATACGACAGGAAATGACGAAAGCTACCTGTATTTATACATTCAACACCGGTGCCGCAGAGGCAGAATGCGTGTGAAACCTCAAATGAGATTTCATTCGCCATTGGTTCAAAGAGAGACGATGCCTCGTCTATCCATATGCAGCCCTGCCAGTGTAGCTGTCTAGACAGAGGCATCGTTGCCGAGCGTCAGCACTAGCGATGTTTCTTCCCAATAGGGAAATTCCCAGCGAACGTCTCTGCCACCAAAGCTTAATCTCACGTCTTGGATATCATAGGGTATGAAGATTTTCTAAGAAATTGGTTGTGTCTTGAATTGGCTGTAAGTACATGTAAGTTACTATTAGTACCAAACGCAGCCCTTTACAGATAGAGACACACTTATAGAAGCATTAAAAGACTGGCATCGTCCACCCCCCTTAGCTGTTTCCAAACAGAACAAAGAACCAAATTACCTTCTTACGATCTTTGCTGGCATTCCTTCTTTGGGATGAGCAGTGATCTGTGTCCCTGTCATCCACTGGAAACCTTTCTCCCCGAAAACCTCTGGCGCGTCCTCAGCAAATTGTGGCACGACTTCGAGCTCTCTCACCGTCAAAGCCAGGATGAGTCGCATCTCGACAAAGGCTAACTCCTGACCGATGCAGTTTCTCGGACCCAGTTCGAAAGGTCGAAATGCGCTCTTCACCGGGTGAAGAGGGTCGCCATCTTTGACTAGCCATCTCTCAGGAATGACTTTATCGGGTTCTGGCCAAAGTGCTTCCCATCTGTGCATCGCCTGGGATGCGACAAACATCATGAATCCGTCAGTAGGAAAATGCTCGCCTGTTTCCGGTGCGGTAATGAAAACATCAGGAGCTCCTTGTCGTACGGTTCCAACAGGCGGATAGAGGCGAAGAGTCTCTTTCAGCACGGCGTTTGTGTAAGGGAGTTGGTTTAGCAAAGCAGGATTCTCGATGATGCGGGATGCCGCAGCGCTCGCATCGATTCCAAAGACTTCGTCATGCTCGGATCGTACCTTCTTGAGGATAGCGGGATACTTGCTCATGAGATACCAAGCGAAACATAGGGCGCTAGCCGTGGTATCATGACCTGCAAGCAGAAAGATCTTGAGCTGAGAAACGGCGATGTCGACGAATTGTGAGTCGAGCTTCGCTTCAGCTTTAGAGCCAGACGCGGAGATCTCTTTGATGTACGAAGTGATTGCCAGACTGTTGACGGTTTTGGGGCCGTTACTATTACTTTTGTCAAAGATGTTTTCATTGAGCTGTCGCTCGATATGCGGCATAATCTCGCGCTTCATGATGTAGTTGTAGTAAAGCATCTGAAACGGCCTCAAAGGATTGATAGACTTGAGAAAATTGGGGGGTGAATTGTCAGGTATCAGCAGGCCGATCTGCTTCTGCAGAGCCGTGAATACAGGTGAGTCTGTTGTTTGTGCATTCAGTCGCGTACCCCTTAGTTATCTCGGTCAGCTGAGGTCCATCTCAATCATCTCAAGCTTGTAACCCTAGCGAATTTCCTGGATCGAGCCTCGAAAAGGGTATTGAAAGCGAAAGGAGCGACTCACAGAACCGCCCTGCCGATAACGTCCACCGTAGCCTTCATCACACCATCTTCCAGAGCAACAGTGGCTCCGGAGTCAGCTAGAGTCTCGAAAGACTTCTTGAGGACTAGCGCTTCCTCGACCATTGCAGGCACCAGGGAGAGAATATTCCGAGCTGAGAATCCAGGGTTAAACACAGCTCGCCATGTCTTCCATGTCTGGCCTTCCATATTGACAAGATCATCGCATCCCGTTAGGGGGTGAAACTCCTCCTTCATCATTGAATGTTTCGGCAGTGAACGTTCCTGGGTGAATTGGTCTGCTATCTTTGGGTGGAAGACGGCGATCATGGGCGGGCCTATTGGCCATGTGTCTACGTAGACTAAACCTTTTGTGCAGAGCTCCGGGTACTTCCTCAACAACAGCAGAGGGAGAACTTGGCCATTCAGTCCCGGAGGCTGCTTTGCCATCAATTTGCCCACCAGCAAGAGATGGCCAAAGATGAACGAGTGCGGAAGAATGTCCTGTGGCGTATCATCAGTTACTGGGTTCATCAATGCAAATCCTCGAAACGCACGAGTCTCAGGGTGGGCTTTCTAGCATGATTACGTACCACTCCATGGTCTTTTGAGACGGCTCGCACTCTCGATCTTACTTGAACCAGTCGCAAGACGAATTTGGCAACGTAGAACGCTGCAAGAGCGCCTAGTGCTTGGAATAGCAACCCCACATTCAGACCCATCCTGAATGCTTTGAGCTGAGGAAGCTAGCTACCGATGAGGCAGTCGTGAAGGAAGATGGCACCCGGGGCTCGAGGGTTGGTATATGGGCGGTTTACGCACGAGGAGCGAAGTCGATTGCTAATGACGAGGTTTCTAGTCGTTGACGCGGGGTTGTTCGTTAGACGGGTTGGATGGATGACATAATGATTAAGGGGTCACAAAGAAGGAGGAGGGACGGTGTTCACGGTCCAACCCATTTTGAGGTTAACTCGAATTTGTGGAGATTAGCTGCTACAGCGCCGGCAGAGAGGGACTCTAGCCGAAGTCAAGTACCAGACCAACTCAGTTTTACTTGGCAAAGGTAGGCCGGATAACAACGGGCAATCTACGCTTCTCTTGTTGGGTCTTGGACGTCTCGCGATGCGCGGATCCTCCAATGCAATTTGAGCGAACTTTCGGTGCCGGCATATGCCAATCTATCAAGAAGGGCCAACACCTGAAGAAGACTTGGCGGGTGGGCATTTTCTACATCGGTAAATGAAACCTATGAAGTTGAGCCCCAATTACATTAGCTTCGGTGAATGAAAGTACATATTCCAAGCCACATCTTAGGAGCCGTACATCAGATTTAGATTGAGAATTCCTTTGACAGCACCATAGTTAGAAGTTTGGGCATGAGATTGAAAGAGTGCCGGCCTGTGAGAACCAGAAGGACCATCTCCTCTTAACTTCCTAAGAGGATTCAGAAGATGAATACGAATAAGAGACGGCGCATCTTGCGCACTGGTCAGTCGCCAGTGTCATTGAAAAGGCCAGTTCAGGCATGGAGAATCGGGAAGACTTACCGGTGTAGCCCCAGGATCCCGCTGCATATGTGATGCCTGACTGTTCGCACCTGAACATGGACTTAAACAGCTCCTCCACTCCCGCCATGGCTTCGCCATCCTTGTCCCTGTTCTCCCTCCTCCGCGATACCTATAAAACTTCGGGTCCGGGATGCGGAAAGTCTGTTGGGTTGACATTGAGATGAGTTAAACCTCAATGAGTGAAGACAAAGTGCATTCAGATGTGTTTCCTATGTGGAAGTGAATAAGTCGATGTGACGGGTGTGAGATGGACATCAAATGAGTGTAAGAAGTTTGGTAGTGGTTCGGATGAATGAGTTTGGCTATCACGAATAAGCCTGAATAAGTTATGCAATTGAATGGGCAGAACCGGACCCTTGTTCTCACTGTCAGATTATTATCAAAAAGGTTCTCTCATTCACCTAAATAAGCGCCGGCTATGAGTACCTCTTCAAGACAAAACCCATGCTGTCACACTGCCAGCAACAGCTAACAGGCACGGAACGACACTGGGGCTCATCCGCACACCCAGCGACTCTTGACTTTGCACTTCCTCTGTAAATTGGCCCACGACGTTACCCCTCGGCCAGTACTCGCACACGAGATACCACTGCCCGTCACCGCACAGCTTGCGACCGCACCCAACATCCGTCGTGTCTTTCCACACCAGCTGCGTGAAGTGTCCAGTGTCCTCGTCGAATTCGCCCTTTTTAAAGTTGTAGTCGTCACGCTCCTCGCCCCACGCCTCGACGCTCGCGGTCGTGTTGGGGTATCCCTTGGCCAGGTTCTCGCCGTAGGGACCGCCCGAGTGCTCAAAGTCGCAGCTGTCACCCGACATGTCGTCCAGGTAGTCTGTCGCGAAGTCGGCAAGCGTTTCGTTCCAGGTCACGGATGACGCATTGTGCTCGCCACGGTAAAAGTTTGTGCTATTGAGGACGGCCGAGGTGAAGGTGTTGTCTGATGTCCACTGTGGCTCTGCCGTTGGACTCGGGGGCGCTTCAGTGATTGTTACTACTGTCTGAGCGGAGACCAGGGTGTTGAGGAGGGTGAGAGTGAGTGCTTTTGTGAGATACATCGCTTCGAATGAGTGAGATTTCGCTGTGATGTTTTCAGTGCTGATGGTTTCACTTTGGTGTGCACAGCGACTATGTGAGATATGATGAAGCTTGAGCTATATTAAATGTTATTCGTTTCCACGAACATTTCCAAAGGGTCATCTGCTGATAATTATAAGGGTCCAACATGATCTCTACTCTTGAGGAGAGCATCATGCCACGGCTGGCTGATTGGACGCGGAAGCTGCAAAACCAGGTTTGCGCCCATGGCCCTGGGTTCCCAGCCAGTCATCAGGGCCATCAGCGCGTGGGATGACGCAGTCTGGCCAACTTCGGGGGTATACCAAGGCCACCCTGGACCGCAGGGTGCTGACAGCCACCTCTGGGCAAGCCAATGATGAAAGGCTTTCAGGGCCCTTGGCAGCTTTAGAGCTTTCGAGCACATGTTCATCAGTGCTTTGGCGACGCCTGTGGCTGTGGCACAGCTCATCGTGCTGATCTTCAAGACCGAACCAGCCGGCCGGTCCTCATCTCCGGATTCTCAGCTCTCTTCCCCGCGCTTGCGCTCCAAATAAGAAAGTTTGAGGGGAACATAATGCTCGATAGCGAGATTTGTTTGCGGTCTGATTTTGATAATGTGAAACTCCGTAGTTCGCAAGGTCTCTTGATGTGACGGAACAAGAAGCTTCAAATCAAACTGTTACTGCAACAGACGACCTTGCGCGATTCCAGCGTTAGGGCTTGCGATTAGCTTATGCAGGTAGTAATTGCGAGTGATGTCCGCCTGGGAATACGACCAACATAGAGATGGCGCTGCTGAACACATCGCAAGGTGCATAATTTGAGAATTGCTATACCGCGCCCAAGCCCATCCGGTCAGCGCTCGTGAGGTCCAAGGTACAATCTGACCAAAATCACAAACGATCTGGACAAAAGCAATTGTTGAGTCCTTGATGAAATGACTTCATTGTCGGAGAAATTCGGTACATGTAATGTAGGTGGCCATAATTTAGTACATTAACTAGATGTCTGTTCGAAATACCTCACCTACGCTTAGTATCTTGAGTTGACAACAGAAACTTTAATGCACGCCCAGAAACAGGAAGAACGTCTGGGGGTTCTGATCAATGCCTAGCTGAGCATGGTCATGAAGAGGGGAACTGACTGAAATGCTACACAAATCTATAGACCGACGACCAACGCGCTATGCTGAACAAAATGAAAGTATTATTGCTTTTCCTACACGGATCCTCCATTCTTGATTCCTTTCAACGGATGCAGCCATTTGTAGGTGCCCTCGAACGGTTCCGAAGCCGAGATGAAGTCCAAGACCCCCGCCTTCTGCGCATTCGGCGATACGATGTAGGCGATGAAGAGGTGCTGAACAAAAGCCCACGACAGGACATACCTCTGCATGATCCAGTCCCACGTCGAAGCCCATGCGTGCATCCTCGTTACGCGTGCAGATTGTTCAAGATCCTGCTCCACCCGTTCTTGCCTCTCCTGTCTATACGCCTCAAACTGAACCTCCAGCGCGGAGAAGTCGGGAGTCTTGCTGTTAGCTTCGTTCGCAGACCCAGAGACAAACTTTTGCAGCCTATTGCAGAGCGCCACCACATCCTGCACGCCATTGTTGAAGCCCAAGCCGGCATTAGGCGTGAACTTGTGGGCTGCGTCGCCTACAAGCACGACCCTCCCATTCCAACTCCAGTGTTTACACAGGCCCTCCTCCAGGCCTGCGCCACCAGCGTTGAAGCGCTCCTTGTAAACATTTTTCACCTTGAGAGTGTCGGTTATAGGCCACTCTGCGAATCTTCCAGCAAACGCATCCAATTCCTCGTCGGTAAAAGAGATGTGCTCCGTCGTCGTCTCGGGAAGCTTCTCATACAAGAAAATCCAGCCTCTGTCCTTGCCGGTAATGTACATGACGGAGCTGTCGGTTCCTGACGTCTCATAGCTCTGGCCGGTCTCTGTCGGGCGCGGGAACGACGCCCACATGCACTGGTAGAGCGTCTTGAAGGGCTTTACAGCGTCCCACGTCTCTTCGCGCGAGGGGTCCTCGGCAATGGCGAGTTTGCGCATTTGTCGGCGCGTCGCTGAGTGTACGCCATCGGCGCCAATGACAACTGAGCCATTGTAGGATGAGCCATCTTCGCAAGTGACGGTCACTCCCGTGTCTGTGGAGACGATACCGGCGAGCTTCTTGCCGGTCAAATATTTCGCCTTTGCAGCTTCTGGCAGACCATCGTAGAGGGCCTCGATGAGGTGAGCTCTATGAAATGCAACGGGTTCTGCGCCGTGGCTGGAGGATGAGGAAGAGTTTGTTAGCGGGCACGCGAGTTGGCTTACATGTGAAGTGGGGAGGAATAGGGGTTCGCGAAAACGGGACGAAAGAACAAACGGAAGAAACCTACTGCGCTTTCAATATGGCCAGTGTCTCTGCATGTTTGAAGTTATATCCATCAACGGTGAAGCCCTTGTTTTCATGCAGCTTGCCGCCAATATCCAGAAGGTTTTCGAGGATGCCAAACTGGTGGAAGACGCGCAGGCTCTGTGCGCCAAGGACGAGACTTGCGCCGAGATCCTCGACGATGTTTGTTCTGCGTTCGAGGACGACGAAGTCGATTCCGGCGTGGTGAAGCGCGTGTGCGGCGGTGATACCGCTGGGGCCACCGCCAATGATGATGACTTTGAATGGTCCGCTTGACATTATGAATGAAGTGTTTTTGGATGCTGCGAAATTGACTCAGGAAACGGCCTTGGGATCGAGGCCGGTGATATATACCGCAAGAGGCCCGTCTCCACCGAGACGGTGCCTGGTCTCCGCCCTTTAGGATTGTCCGCCTTGGTTCCCGGGTGCTGGTGCGTCCATCGGGTGGTTGTTCATCGTAAGGGACCTCGTGTCGACGTAGGATTGAATACTAGGTCTCTTGGGGCCAAACTCTGAACCCGTTCCCGTCCCATGTCGACAAGGACTGAACTGGTTCGCAGCGTGGAACAAGTGAAGGAACGAACTGGCATTTCCATCCCGTCCCATCCCGGGCATCGAAATAACGCGGAGTGAATCTAGCTACTGGACTACTCCGTCAGCAAGTCGACCACTTGCGGTTGTATCAAGTCCGCCGATGCGTCAGCTGTAGAGGCGGACTCGGCGAATGTCCACCTCGGAGACTTCAATGCATTGGTTACTTGCACGGAAAACGTGTCTTGCAGGGCAATACTGAGGGATAGTGGTACGCTACCATGCATGTTGATCAAAGCCAGGGCCCTTCGATGCGCCGGGCAAAACCCATTTGACCCCCCGGAGATCCCACCTAGAGACCCGTTCAAGTTCCGAAACACAGCAAATGCTACGTCACGATAAAAGGTTATCGAAGACAGCAGTGCTCAAAGTTCGATTTGTAATCTCAGTTTGATCACCCCCAAATCATCCATGAATCGTGGGTCTCGTTACGTTGGACATGGCGGAGTTCGAGGCAACACCGGCAACTTTTTGTGAAAGTTACGGAGAGGGCACCCACAGATTTCGGGCCTTACGATCTCCGACTGTCCGATAGTAAGCGTATTCTACGGAGGAGCTAAGCACCGTGCTGCCGTATCACCCCGTTGATGTCGGGGTCCTTAGCTCCAACCTACCGGGTGCAAGAGCAAACACTGAAGGGTCCGATAGGCTGGGTGAACTAGATTGAGTTGATGATATCTATCATGGTACAGATACGAAGCTGACATTGGTTTGAAGGCACCCGAACCAAGCTTGACCTCTTTCCTGCGCGTGCAATATGGGCCTCTCACGGGGACGACTTGAAAATGATTCAAGAGTCGGCGGCATCCCATCAACTGACTAGGTACGTCATGTCAGTAGTAAAGCCGGATCCACACCGGTCAAAACCGCATTTCGCTCCGAAATTCCTTTTACATATCGAGACGTAGTGATGTAGCTATTGTCTTCTACGTCCTGAAATTAGCTTACCGGAGGCAACATGAAGCGGGTAGGTATTCGAAGAATACTCACCTGCATGCCCATTACCCATGTCATTGAGCTCAGAAGAATTATATGTACTCGATGCGACAGTCTTCTTCATTCAATGCTCTCCCTTTTGCTCTGGAATCGAGGAAAAGTTTCCCTTTCTTCCTGCCGATGATGTGCCACGCGCTCTCGCGTTTGGAGTGTGATTTAATTACTCGCCCAAACATGTCAAGTATGGTATGGCGGCGTCTAAAGCAAGCAGCTGAGAAAAGTATGGGAACTTTAAAATGGAAGCGCGACTCGAAATCGCAGAAATACGATCTACGAGTACCTATGTATTACCATCCGCAAAAACATGGTGTCCAGAATCTCTACGGAAAGACGGCAAGCATAATCACGCCTCGTCAGCCGATATGTCAGACTGAGGTGGATGGCACAACTCAGACAGGTTAGCGCCGTAAGTATTGATCCTAGGCTGGCGGGATCTGCCGAATAAGGGTACATCCTGCTATATCGAGCCATATTCTTCACTTTTACTTTTGTCAGCTTGCTGCCTAGAGTCCGATATCACATCACTGGGGGCCTTCCGACTCTGGATCGTCATCATGTCAAGATCCCACCCGTTTCTTTGCACTTTTATGTAGTACAATGACATTCAGGAATTGAAAACAGAGACATTTTGACCCCTGTTTCTCATCCAGACCGGTCTGGTATTCTTGTGACATGTTCGCCATCGCGTATGCCAAGTCGAAAGTCTTAGACAACTAGGCGAGGGATGGAGAGACTGGGGCAGCTCACCGATGCACGAGTCTGGTTCGCCTTGTCCCTTGCCGACTTGACAACAGCGACCTTGCGTATAAGAAGAGTCGGCTACAATCCGTCGTTCACCAGAACTAGTTGATCTTGATTATCGGTTATCAACTCCAGCCGTATATCTTGAACAACAGGAACAATCGACACGATGAAGCTTCTTCCATCAATCGCAAGCCTTTTGGGTACAGCAACGGCCGCGGTTGATATACTGTTGCCACTTTATATATACCCAATCGACGATTTACAGAAGCCTTACGATGGCACTGTGGACTGGCAGGCAGCTATTGCGGCCATCGACGCCCATCCGGATCTGACTTTTAACGTCATCATCAACCCAAATAGTGGCCCTCCCTTCGCTTCAGAGGCCGGTATCAAGATTGACTGGGCTCAGTGGTTTGGCCAGATCAACAACCGTCCCAACACTGTGACCCTGGGCTACATCTCTACCCTCGGTAGAGTGCAAGCCCAGCCCCAGGACATCGCCATCGTCAAGCAGGGGGTCGACACCTACGCCGCCTGGGACACAACCAACGGCTGGGACGGCAACTCTTGGGACGTTCACATGGACGGTATCTTCTTCGATGAGGTCAACACGGCTCCCGCTCAACTTCAGTATTGCACCGATGTCACCAACTATGCCAAGTCCGCCACGGGCGTAGTGGTTCTGAACCCGGGTGTCGCCGTCAACTCCGCCAGCTCCTCGCTCTACACCGTGGCTGATGCTATCTTGTCGTTGGAAACGTGCTACACGGCCGATCCCGATGCGCCGCAGGACCGGTGCCCGAGAAACACGTACACGCCGTTCACGCCCGCGTCGTTGAGCTCGCTGCCGACGGATACGGCGCAGAGGGCCAAGTCTGCTGTCCTCGTGCACGATTTTTACGATGACTGGCAGCCTTACCAGCCTGCTTCTGTGGCGACTCTCCAGGCGGATATCAATGCCATTGTCGCGCAGGGTGTGCACAGCTTGTATATCACGCAGTGGGGGTATAATGAGAGCTTCACGCGGGAGCCGGCCAGTGTCGGGACCGTCTCGAATCTGCTGGCGCTGGCTGAGGGGTTAGCATCTGGTGTGCCTCTGTGAACCGGGTCTATTATAGCGTCGGAAACCGTCTGTTGTCAGGTTCTTCTGATATGCTAGCAGACTCGTGCAAATAGGATTTCAATCGAATAAGATGCGAGTTTCTAGAACTTCACTTGCAAGCGAATCCACTGTGCTTCAGCTCTTTGACACGAAGGGGAATTTCAGCCCGTTGCTATCTTTAGTCTTCCAGAGTCTAGTTGAGAGTTCCTCTCACTATGTTCTCTGGCCGTTGAGCCAAATGCCTGATGCGTGTCGAAACGTCATAGTCCAGACTCATTGAGTTCATTTGCTCAGTCATGCCGTCATGACGATGCGTTGAACTTCTTCAACACCAACTCATAGTCTTCCGCTGCCTTGCCTTTTCGAAGCATGAAGTCTTGTGTCACATCGCCATAGCTAGGTGTCGTAAACTCTAGGCGACATAATGATTGAAACCCATACTTTTCGTAGATCCCCTTCGCCAGAGGCATAGACTCTAAGAAAGCCAACCTTCCTTCCTCATCGGCCTTCTCGACGCCCCATCTGAGGAGTGGGCTGGCTGCGCCTTTGCCCTGATGCTCTATCCGACAAATGAG
Organism: Colletotrichum salicis; assembly: GCA_001563125.1. NCBI lineage: Eukaryota > Fungi > Ascomycota > Sordariomycetes > Glomerellales > Glomerellaceae > Colletotrichum > Colletotrichum salicis. The sequence continues at coordinate 43,728 of JFFI01002512.1, forward strand.
AAGCTCCAGATACCAGTGTCTGACATCGCCCATGATCTCGGCACGCTTCCGACCAATGGAGCCAAAGAAGTGGCTTGCGAACTCTGGATTGCCCTCTTTGGGCCAGACATCCACCGGAGACGGCGGCTCAATGTTTGGCTCGTTGGGTCCTGCCGTGCGAACCCACTTTGCGCAGGCGATGGGTAGGTCGGGGTCCTCATAGTCTGGGTCAGTGATAATGAGCCATTGGAATCGATGTTCGCTCATCTCTTCCGCAAAAGATTTGGCAAGAAACTCGCGGACTCGAGACGTTGCGGGGAAGCTTGTCAAGGCTACTGGGTTGTCGTGGAAGGCGGAGAGGTAGATGGACGCGAGGGCCGGGCCGTCCGCCGGGGTAGCGGGGCGTAGTTTGACGGGCATTTTCAGGAAGGGGCGAGTGGTGGTTGTTGATAGTAGCCTGAGTCTCTAGGTGGAAAACCTTGCAGACTGCTAGATAGATATTCCTTCTTGCCAAACTCAATGACTGACAGTTGTAAAAGAAGAATACAGACTTTGAGTCTCCTCCTCTTTAATTTTACGCACAGTTATTATAGCTAAAGGGCGCGGCGCAATTACTTACCTCTTTGGGTATCGCGTTGGCGGCTTGGATGGCCGTTTCGGTGGCTGTTCTTTTGATTCAGGAGGGGAACAAACGCTAATGCATAACTTTGTTTTTATGTCTTTCATAATCGCTCGGCTGATCTACTGTTCACCAAGAAAAACTGGCAAGTGCGGGGCTGTGTCATGCCCTCAACTTCGATGCTCAACCACCACAAAGGCAAAAGGAATATCCTCACGACAGAGATGAGATTTGAACTCATGCGGCCGAAGCCATATGATTGCGAGTTTAATTCGAGTCATACCCATTAACCACTCTGGCACTCTGCCCTTGTTGGATGCAAAGACCGTACAGAGAGCAGGATATGTGGGATCTCGATGGGTGTGGTGGAGGTTGCGGAGAAGTCGGCAATCCTCGGGGTGGGGTGACAACTCGCGGGTACCCAGATGTGAAACGCCATGAAGAGGAAGGATTATAGCTACTGATGAGTTTGATCGGACTGAATTTAAAGGTTCTAGGTCTTGGGTTATAACCTATAGCTTTTGAGGCGGAAGTATGCAGTTCAAAGGAGCCCCCGACACTATGGGACCATTGCTTTTTCTCTTTTCCATGTGAGACCCCCCACTCTTGGCTTGCTGTAATGTGCTTTGAACAGCGCAACTTCGATATAGGCACAGGTGAGTGAGGGGTTATGCTTTGATAGACGTCCACCCGAACCTCTCGACTTTGGAAGGGACAGTCGGACCCCGATTACGAGCACTCTTGCCCTTGCTGCGGAAACATTTCATTGCTCCATACATCTGGTCTTGGCCACGTTGCCTTCAGCCCCAAAAGAATGAATCTAACATCAACCATCAAGTGCATGCACGCTCTCTCAAGCTAAGGCATACACAACCTGGGTAGTTCCACGCCTGCCTTAAGGGGTATGGGCTAGTGGATCGCTAGTTGCGGAAAGTTCGGAACACTAAATCCAAGCTTAAAAGTGATGGGCTGATCGGCTTGATCGGCCCAAAAGACCTAGGCACGACATCGGTACGAACCGCACTGATATGTACATCCCACCGGGATTAGATAACTTAGAGCTGACCCCATCCAATTGACAGCTGTATAGTCACTTTGACCTTGGCTCGGGTTTTCCTCTGCAGTGGCGCATTCAATGCTTGAACGCTCAACTACGATCTCCAGATAGGCGAATTGTGCTGGGGCCAAAGATGAGACGGAAAACACCCTAGCAGACCTGACGGACGGTTACATGGCTCTCTGAATATTGCCACCTGCAGTACTCTGTCTTGGCGAGGCTACCCAGCCTATTGGGTATCGGGCAATGCGGAGTTGCAGAGATGGCTCGTCGGATAGCAGAGGCATAGGCGAAACCGAACGAAAGAAATTCAGCGTTGCAGCGATGGGAGACCTTGGTGACGTTGACAAATAGTGCCAAGGATTTGCGACATCTTTCCGACCTGCCTATTCCATACCAAAAGACTAGGCCCATCGATTATCCGTCTGACAGCATCCAACGCCGGAGAGGGGTCCACGTCCGGTACCCGAGACCCGGACTGCTAAGCGATGGCCTTATTCGAATGGCATCTTCGCCATGGCTTGGCTTCTGCAGATCGTGCAGAAAGTTGACCGCTGAGAGAATGGGCGAAATGCAGGTATCCTGCAACCACGCAGCGGTAAAATTCATTTCCTGGGACTTTTGTGACATCCGGGTAACATGGCGTTGCTTGGCTTGAAAGACCAAAGGCTGGACCACGTTGTTGGTATTATAAAATGCTGACGACAGTCCTCCCACTTGCGGAGGAACTATCTCGCCCTTGACTACATCTGACACTCATATCTCTGCGGCGGAACTTTTATCTCCAGTCGTGTTGGTAGTAAATTGGCTGCCAAGATGAAGTCCAACGCGTTACTTCTCGCCATTGCCGCCTTTTCTGGCGTTTCTGTTGCCAGAGAGCTGGAGCCCAGTGCCGAGTTGTCAGCCTGGTATGACACCGGTGCAGCTCATCAAGAGAGCATGGAGCACAAGATCGTAGGTCAGGCCCTTTAACTTCAAGCATGATGAAGTCTGACGAACCCAGGCCCAATGGGAACAGGCCGAGGCAGAAGGAAAGTTCGATTCGACTCAATGGACGGGCCGCGTCAAAGACTACCTCGCATGCAAGGATGGCAAGGTAGAGCTCGTCAAGGGCGACCCCCTTCAGACATTCCGATGCAAGGATGTAAGTTAGTTGAGAATGAGATTGGTCTACATTTCGCAGTCTCTGATTGTTGGCTTACCAATAACAGCTCGACCTCTATGACTTTCAACCTCACGCAGCGTTTGGCAACTCAACCGGTAGAGGTTCTGGATCGTGGGGATGGACGGCACCCAATGGTCGAGAGTTCTCCGCGATCGGACAGCTCGACGGTACCGCCTTTGCCGAAATCTCAAAGCAGGGCAAGCTCATCTACCTCGGCAAATTGCCCTACTTCTCCGAGCCTAGCAGATGGCGTGAGATCAAAGCTTACAAGAACTACCTTGTGGTCGGTAGCGAGGCACCGGGTCACGGAATCCAGTTTTTTGACATGCGCAAGGTGTGTGAAACCCGCCGGTCCTCTCATCCAAACACTTGAGTGAGTCACAGACTAACACCACTTCAGCTCCTCGACATCGACCCCAAGAACCCCGTCGTCTTCTCAAACGAAAAGGATCTGACGGCGCACTGGATAGAAGCCCTACCACTTGGACGCAGCCATAACGTTGTTGTCAACGAAGAGAAGGGATACGCTGTTGCTGTCGGTGCCCAACCGCGTCGCAGCCTGCCTTGTGACTCTGGGCTGCAGTTCCTTGATCTCTCCGACATCAACAACCCCCTTTACCTGGGATGCGCGGCTGGCGACGGTTACGTCCATGACGCGCAGTGCATCGTGTACCGCGGACCTGATGTCAAATACTGGGGTCGCGACATCTGCTACGGCTACAACGAAGATACCTTGACTATGTGAGTGCTCGAGTTTCGACTTTGTATATCCTGTTGTCTGACTAGCCTTCAAGCTACGATGTGACCCAGAAGAACAGCACCAACATCATCTCTCGTACCACATACGAAGGCGCCACCTACACTCACCAGGGCTGGGTCATTGATCCCAACTGGCAAGACTTTCTGGTGCTGGACGACGAGATTGACGAGCGAAACAAGACTGGCCCGGCGGCTGACGGTTTCCCCGTGACTTACTTCTGGGATATCAGATCCCTCGAGAAGCCCAAAAACTCGGGTATCTTCAAGGGCACCGTCCGCAGTGTCGATCACAATCAATTCATCCACCGCGGTCTGGCGTACCAGAGCAATTACGGTGCTGGCCTTCGAATCCTGGACATCTCATCCATCCGATGGGATCCCACAGCCAAGAACGTCAAAGAGATTGCCTACTTTGACATCTTCCCGGAGGATGACAATGAGCCTGGTGGCGGAGCCAACAACTACACCGGTACTTGGAGCCATTATCCCTACTTCAAGAGTGGTTACATCGTCATCAACACTATTGAGCGTGGTGTTTGGGTTGTGAAGCGGTCAAGCCCTTGGTGGTGGCCGTGGTAAGAGGCAAACTACACCTCTTTCAAGACATGGCTTATTTCGATGCCACGAGCATCTCGCTGAAACAGCACATCATCTTCTTGTAAATAGTACACTTCATAGCTTTGAGCTTGAGAAAAGCTTCAACCAGAGCCAAATATCGCGTCAATCTCGGAACGCGCTGATCCAATTGTGATATTTCCAGGCGTACGAGCAGTGCAATTAACTCTTGTGGGCGTACAGTGACACTATATTTACATTCCTGTATTTGCAGTGATGTGTAGCACTATTAGTTGGTAAAAGTTAACATTCCCTGGAATATGTGATTTTTCTTAATTGAGACAACTCACTTAATACGATGGTAGTGATTTAGGAAGCTTTAACGCAGAACGTCTCTCAGCTGTGATAAACTCACAACTCGGTCTCATTGATTGGGTAATAGGATTCGGAAGAGCGCCGCTCAGGGATTAGATGGCTGACACTCAATTAGGCCAAAAACTCCACTGAGCATTACGTCGCTTCACAGAGGCCAATGCCATGCATGCAGGCCAAGACTGCTGAGGCAGAATATCCGGTAACAACGTGCCGTTTACTTGGCGAGACATGGCACTGCCTTGACTCCCGACATCATCGCTCTGAGTCTTTTGAAGGGGCAAATGGTACTACCAAGAGCAAATGCCGTGGACGCGTGGACATCGATTTGAATTGAGTTAATACCTGCATTGCCGAGTCCCGGATCAAGCTTCTTTCATCTTACATTCATCCACTTTCCCTTTTTGCCTTTCATCCCTAGCTCTGCTCCTAGCGTTCAAACATCAGGCACGAATGCCTCATTCCCAGCCTCCAAGAAACGACGGTGCCCAGCAAATCAAAGACCATGACAATCTCAACAGCCATGGAGAGGGCGAGCTTATCCAAAAGGATGGCTGGCATCATGGCTTGTGTGGATGCTGTGCGTCCTGCGAGCTTTGCATTCTGAGCACTTTCGTGCCATGTCTTCGTATGCCAACCTTCCACCGTGACGGGTAGTCTCATGCTGACAGATTTCGGAAGTACTCTGTCAGACTTCCCATCGTATAAAAGAGCCTTCGATGGAAAGCTACAGGCATATCAATCGCGATTGCATAGACCTATGGAACTGGGTTTGGTTGGATATAAGTCACTTGAAACAAGCGTTGTGACTCTAACAATGCCTTGTAGGTATGTCATGAAGAGGCGACTCGAGATCCGAAAACGCTACGGTATCAAAGGCACAGATGCGAGAGACCGCTGCGCATCCTACTGGTGTCTTTCGTCTGCTTTGGTTCAGCATGAGAGGGAAGTACTTGCCCGGCAGGCTGCGAGGAGTGATCCCATCGCTGAGGGTTATCAATCTCAACCTGCTATGGAGTTGCCCTCTAGGCAACCTCAGCCCACTACAAAGAGTTTGAATGGGATTGCGTTTTTTCGGGGCTAATATGCTGGTTGCGATTCCGAGGTTCTCAGAGCCTTGGCCTCAACTGACAGTCTGATATCGGGACGTACATGTAGACATCAAGGGCTGGAGGCAGTTCCGATAGGAAGAATAGACAAGCTGGCTAAGCTACATGCGTGTTTTGTCATAATTCAACTGACAAGTAAATTGTTTCGTATTCTTCCTTGTAGTGCCGTCTTTGAGTCGTCGGGATCGGCTGATAACGACATATCTGGTGAGGCGACCCCTAGCGCCACATAGAGTATCCAAGCTTCCACTGGTATATCTTTCAGGTCAGATGTTTGACTGGTATAGGGCTTACCATATCCATATAGGTTCCTCGATTCTATGTGACAAATTTTGAATGCAAGCCAGTAAACAACACGGAGCGAGAATAAACAATTTCTTCAAGACCACATGCCGAAGACTCATGTCAAACGATAGCATTGAATCACATCATAGAATTCACCTAGCTTTATCAAAGACGACAACAGCCGATCGGGTATTTTACCCAGAACATAAGCCAGTTGACGTCGTTCTCGGTGGTGCCGGAATGATGTCGGTGATACTTTGAGTCAATGACCTAGTTCAGCCCCATACTTGTATCGGGGTGTGGGTGGTCAAGGCACTCTAAACAAAGTTAATTCTGCTCCTTCATATAAAAAACGCGCTGAAAGTGCCGATCGGTCTTCGACTACACGCTGAGTAAGGAGATCTACCACATTTTTGATGACGGTCCTGAGTCAATATCAGCAAAGTCCGATCTCTCTGTAGATACTGTAATAGACTCACCTAATGCGATTTAGTCTCTCGATTGCACGATGCGATTGAGTACATAGTTCAGGTAGTTCCCGGCTGTGCTCTACACACTTTAGGTGATCCAAGACATCAAGCTCGACTCAGCTACACACTCTTTTGTCCTTTTTCCAACTTCAAGTAGTTGTTATCAATAATGGCGACTCGGCTGATCCTCTCCGTTGGGCTTTTGAGCACCGCTGTGCTTGCCTCATCTCCGGAAACGGCTATCGCCATCCGTGCCATTGACTGCTCTCCCGGTTCAGAGACAGGACTCAAGCCCGAGTGCTGGGCTCAGTTGAACGTGTCAGACTATATCACAAAATGGCTAGCTGAGAACGGCACCAAGGCTGACTGCGACAACCTCGGATTCGCTCAGTGTTTCCTGGCTTTTAATGGCTACGGTGGCCGAACTTGCAACGCCCTCACCCGTGATACGTGTGCAGCTTTTGAGACTGCTGGTGTCGATGCCGCTTACTCCTCGCCACAACAATTCTACACTCTTTGGAATATCTACGCCATCTCCCAGTTCTTCAACCAGTTCTCAGAGGCTCTTTGGAATGGCCACACCCTCGCTGCTGATACGATCGGGGATATCGTTGCTACTGTCTCCCCGTCTACCGATCCTCAAGTCCCGAGCAACTTATTGTGGACTTCAATCTCTGGTGGCTTTTGGATGGCCGCCGTTGGCGCTTTTACCAATCCCCTCCTGGCAGGAGTCGCCACGGGCATGGCAGTTGTCACAGGAATGAGCTCCTTCTTCATGTCCTCAGTAGCAGGCTCTTCCAACTCACGCTTCATCACGCTGGGCGAAATCGGCAGCAGCCTCGCTCAGCTTATCATCGACTACCAGGGTAGCCTCGAAGGCGCCTTGAAGGAGCTTCAGGACAACAGTACCCTGTTCCTGGCCGCGACTGAGCCTGGTGGCTTCAGCCAGCGTGCCGTGACCAGCTTGAACCTCCAGTCCACCGACCTCTACCACGATCTGCAACTTTACATCCTCTCCCTGTCTCTCAAAGCCAACGGCATCGTGTCCACTCGCTCAACTGGCGTCAATGCCCTCGACTACGCACCCGACACCAACGGTGCCGTCTCATGCCCGGGCCTCGGACCCGCGGGCAACTGCTACCAGTTCTGGATCGACCCGGATACGGGTGACTCGTACGCGCTGCACAACCCAAAGGACTGGAAGAACGACTATGTCGATGTCCTTAACAAGATTCACGACAAGAGTTGGGCAAACTTGAGCGAAATCTTCAAGGTCGAGGATTGCCAGGGTAAGGACCCGAGCTTCGATGGAAAGACCGAGGTGACTTGCCTGGCATCGCACGGCTTTTGCGAGTGGAACTACGTCGATCAAGACACCGTCACTAAGTCTAGGACGGCTAACAAGCAGTTCACTAACTGTGACAACGATAAGTCGTGGGGCACTCTTTGTGACTGGATGAACGGTGGTCTTGTGATGCCCGAGGCTTACCTTGGGCCTCTCTTCAAGTTCCAGGAGCCTGTGTGGTGTAGAGAGCACTAGATTCAAGATCAACTTCAAAATAGGGGTTTCTAGGAGATTCTGGAAATTACTTTACTCCTGAATCTATTTCAGCTTTTGGTTGGGTTCCCATGGTAGCAGTACTCACTAGACGATGTGTAGACTTTGACTAAGCGCTGTGCTCCAAATCGTTCTGTAAGGTGAGCTGCGTTGATATCGAATGGCACTTTTGTTCCTTGATCAGTATGCCAGGCATCGATGGGTGTACCAGAATTAATGCCAGTAGCAATCTTTTCTTGGTTTGTCATTTTGAAACTAGCGCCAGAGTTGGTCAGACACAGATATTCGCAACGGTAGATGATCACCCACAAGGAACTCAATTTCTATGCACAACGTTAGGACAGATGATTACGAAATTATCGAGTAATTATCCTTGACCAGGGCGACTGGCCGGTTAATGACTTCGTTCCTCTGCAGTTCATGCTTCCTATCGAAGCCTGGACTTGGCTCAGACATTTTCGACAGTCTCGATTCCTAAGTAGTAAAACAAGACGACCTACTCGACTTCCTCAAAGCGCTTCCGGACACGATCCGATCTGTTGAACTTGGATTTCTGAGGTTCATGCGGAACATCGGCTCTTACAGGACCTTGCTATTCGGCATCCGTGACGAACTGGGATGGGCGAAGTGGCTTGTACGCGTCTCGTCATCAGGAACTTCGAGATATTTGCGCTTTCTGGTCGCGGAGTCAGTATTGATCAAGAGGTGCAGGAGTTTCTGTACGGAAGTGGTGATAACCCGTATTCTGTGGATTCGGGAGCACAAGCAAGTTCTCCGGCTGCTGGAAGAGTCGAAGACGTCTTTGAGTCTCGGTTCAAGCGGCCCTATTTTCTTGAGGAATCTGAGATGGAGGAATGGTTGATCATGTTGGGAATTCAATAGGAATGGGACGCAATACGACAGCCCGCTGAGTCTAGGAAGTCACACAATTCTGAACCAGATACATGTTCTTTGCTTTCAAATATTGTTGCAGGCAAGGCAGTATGACTCTATCAGATTTGTGATTATGATGCTTGAAAATTGGTTTCATGCATCCGAAAATATTTTGTAGACGCCCAGGTAATCTAGGACAATCTCAAGAAAACGGAGGGTTCTTGGATCTGTTTCTTACCGACCATAGCCGTGCGTGTCGAAAGCCACTACCTTTCCGGGCTCTGTGATCGTTCCATTGACGGGCATCGCAAGAGATCCCCCAGTACCAACATACAAGATCCCCTTGTCCTTGACGTTTCGACCGAAGGCAGCTGCAGTATCTCCAGCAACAGTCAGTTCCGTCTCTGAGCCGGCCGCGACGGTGCTGTTCCCCTCCGGAGTGACGTAGAGAAGCTTGCCGTTAATGTTGGTCACGGCCCAGATACCGCCCTTCTTGTCAAAAGTGAAGTCGTCGAGGAAAATAGCCGTAGTGTTGACGTTGGCAACCTGGTCGATGGTGGCCTTTGCCGCAACTCTACCCGCGCGATCGAGTTTGACCCGGAAGACCTTTCTAAGGGAGCTATGGCTCCAGTACAAGAAATCTCCGCGAATTTGCACACCGTTGACTCCAATTGGCGGTACTACTTCGGCTGTAGGCTCGAGATATTGACCGCCTAGGATGACATCGTATTTCTTGGCTTTGACATCGAGTCTGTACACTTTGCCAAGCGCTGATTCGGCAATGAGGACGATGTTACGGTCCCAAGGTAGGGCGACTACACCATTCAAGAACGCCGCCTCTGGGACGTTGACAATCTTGTTCACCGTGGTCTTCTTATCGGCGATGTTGACCTCCCACGCCGAGAAGCTACCGGGAAAGCTCACACCGATGCCAGAAAAGTTGCCGCCCACCACCACGAAGGTGTCGGGGCAGGTCTCGGTGATGCCGAGAAGGCCGTCAAAGCCCGAGAACCGATGGATGAGCTCTGTTGATGGCGACTTTTCCCACGGCTTGGCGACTTGAAAGATTTCGGGAGAAGTGAGCAAAGTCAGGACGAGGTTGCCATTTTGGCGGACGGCGATGTTCTCGATCCAGTTGGGTTGTTGAGGAAATTGGTACACAATGCGAGAGGATAGACTCTGGCCTATAGCGAGAGCAATATAGAGAATTGATGTTGCAATAAAAACCCGCATATTTGCTTCAATAGTTTGTCTCTTCGGGCGAAGTATAGCGAAGTCTAATTGTGATGAAGGGAACGAAATCTTGGTGTCGTGAATGGTACGGGATTTATTGCAGTTAAATACCAAACCTCTTCTGGCTGTAGTTTGGCTGCCAGATCCGGTCTCTCGTCAAGGTACGCCAAAGTTGTGCAACGTTCTTTTCTGAATCAGTGGCTGAGACAGGCCGAAGATGGTATGATTGATGCCAGCAGGGCTGATTGCATGCTCAGAACTGATGTTTGGATTGATGGGCTGGCTTACAAACTTCCTTCCTCTTGCATAGGATTTCCATTAGCTCCGGAGTTGTCGCCTTACTGAGACCGTGCATGGAGATGCGGAACTCCACTGTGGCTCATCAAAATGATCTGCCAATGGCGAAATCAATACGTGCAGTAGTATGCACAAGCGATTAGTGATGGTCCATATCCAGCGCGCAAATTTGGAGACCAGCAGAGTAGCGCAGATATTCAAGAAGCTGACGTTGGAGTAAGGATTCAGCTGAGATCTTAGGTTCAAGTTCGAACCAGCACCAATGCGTAAGCACAGCACTAGGGTCAGGCTTAGATAAATCCGCGGAAATATTACCAATCGGTTACATCAATGAAAAGAAAGGTCTGATTATATTGAAGTCTGTTAGTTGAAATTCTAGATCAAACCTACATGTTCCTTAGTTTTATAGCTTGGTCAGTGCCACGGATAGGCTGTGTATTTCTCCTCGACGATCTCTAACCCATGTTTCCTCCAAGTGCCTGCAAAAGAGCACTGTCCTGCAGGATGGTCCACCCCAAAAGTAAAAGTGTCCTGCGGGAATACCTAAAGTAGTAAGGTACTAAGTAGGTAGGTCTGCTAACCCAGTCCTTTGCAATTGGCCAAGCACGCTCTCGCAAATTTGCACATACGTTGAAGTAAACAGATAACATCCCACGGAGATCGATGTTGATTCTGGATAAAGGTTTGAGCGAAGAAGCTGAATAGCGTTTGGGCTACTCACTGGAGTTGATGCTAAATCGACAACGTGGGCTTGCTTGCCAACCCATGAACACTTAGTCCCAGCGCTCTCACCCCCACTGAATTTCGTAACGGGGAATTTGTCCCACAGAGAAGATGGCGAGGGCGTAAAGTATACAGAAGAATCAGGAATGTCAAAGCCATTGGGATTTCCCAAGCAAGACCTGGTTGCGACATCGGATCCAAGGGCGGCTTGCATCGGGAGAGGGTCGATGTAAGTCGGCACGACGCCCTTCGTTTGTCACTAGCGCGTTGAGGCCATCTGAATGAATCCCTCTGAGAGTCATCCTTAAGTTCATAATGAACGTCACATCGAAACTTTGCATTCACTGAGTACTTCTCTCATTGTCCATACGTAAACGCGGTCACCGAGCAAGACATCAAACGCCCAACATGAGCAATGAACTCGCCCAAGAACTGAAGCAGCTGCACGTCCCCGCATCGCCCGTCATCTTCACCAATGTTTGGAACCTTGCCTCCCTCAACGCGATCATCTCCTTAAACACCGCCGATTCCAAGCCTGTAAAAGCTATCGCAACCGCGTCATGGGCGATCGCAGCAACAGTGGGCGTCAAAGATGAGGACCTCGACCTAGAGCAGAATATGGCCGCGATTGGCCAACTCGCGCCCGCCGCCAAAGCCGCCGGTCTCCCACTCTCCGTCGACCTCCAAGACGGCTACGGAGACCTGATCGAAGAGGTCGTGACGGAGGTGGTGACGCTCGGCGCCAGCGGGGCCAATATTGAAGACAGCATCCCGTCAGCCGGGTTCGAGAAGGGCATCGACGGGTCCCTTTACAGCATGGAAACGCAAGTCACTCGCCTCAAAAGCGCCTTGGAGGCAGCTCGCGAGGCGGGATGTTCCGACTTTGTTCTCAATGCCCGGTGCGATGTGTTCCGCCTCGAGCCGAACTGCGCGGACGATGACGAGGGTGCGCTGGCGGAGGCCGTGAAGCGGGGCCGAGCGTACCTGGACGCCGGTGCGACGACTGTGTTCTTCTGGGGCGGTTCGGGACGGGGTCTTCGGGCTTCGGAGGTCAGAGTGCTTGTTAAGGAACTCGGTGGACGGGTAGCTGTTAAGCTTGGGGAGCGGCCGGACTCATTGTCGACGAAGGAGCTAGGCGAGATTGGCGTCGCTAGGATCAGTGTTGGACCGAGTTTGTATCTTGTGGCGATGAACGCGGTGAAGGCGTCGGCAAGAAGGATCTTGGACGGAGGTAAATTGGCTGCTTGAGCCCTCGTGCTGTCTATCAAAACTCCAAGCATATCACAGGGTGCGAACAGCGCGGAGAAATCTCAACGACTTCAAACTGGATGTCTCATTGAACCAAGTTTGTTACATGGCGAACCGTTTTTGTAGGAATCAAAAGTTTTGTAACACGCTCCAAGTATGTTATCGGATAGGACTCGAAACAGTCAATATGTACAGATCATTCATCGGCCTCCAGGGGCCTCTTTCATATCGTCCATGCGATCCCATCTAGTTGATGGCGGCAGGGGGCTGCTGACCAGGCAGAGGGATACTCTGTGGGTGAGCAGTGAACATGCCCTCGGGGTCGTACACGGCCTTGATCTCCTGCAACTTGGCGTAGTTCTTGCCGTACAGGCGCTCGCTCCACTGATCAACGGTGAGAGCTGTGTCGCGGTAGTTCACGAAGCCGCGCAGGGGCACGCCCTCAGCGGCGAGCTGGTCCTTGAAGGGTTGGAAACCGTTCTGCATATAGCTCAAGCCGTCGGCAGGGAACTGGGTCAGACCGGTGGCGAGACGGCCCTCCCAGCGGATGAGCCACAAGCTGTTGGCATGGGCGAAGGAGGTGTCGTCGTCCTTGAGCGCCTTCGTAGGCTTGCCGCCCCAGAGGTCGATGAAGCCGAACTTTGTGAGGTCGGTGCGGTTGAAGGCTACGGTGGTGAAGTTGTAGAGAGCAGTGGCGGAGGCCTTTGTGAAGGGCTGGTCCTCGCGCAGGACGAGGGCCTGGAGGTAGAAGTTGCGAGGGGGGAATGTGTCGACGGGGATGTCGATGGAGGGGGTTGCGACGTTCTCGACAGCCCAGAAGTCCTGGACGGTGCGGGTGAGCTGGGTGCCGTTGGGGAGCTTGGCCATGAGGGGTTCGAGGAGCTTGTCAAAGTCCTCAGGGTTTCCCCAGTAGAAGCCGGAGCCGGTGTAGGGAGGGGCGGTCAGGGACCAGCGCATGGTGAGCTCGTCGGGCCACTGGCCGGAGAGGTAGTGCTCCTGGATGGCGAGAAGGGAGTCGACACCGGCGGAGAGGGAGCTGTCGGTGAGGGTGATGGTGTAGTTGATGGCCTGCTGGTACGTGGGCTTCCAGGTCTTGGTGGTGAGGCTCAAGATGATACCATAGGAGCTTCCAGCACCTTGCAGGGCCCAGAACAGCTCGGGATTCTTTGTGCGGGAGGTCTCGACGATGGTGCCGTTGTAGAGCATATAGGTGGCACCCTCAAGGAAGTCCATGGGGGTTCCGAGCATGCGGGACAGGGAGCCAAAGCCTCCTCCGATGGAAGAGCCGATGAGGCCGACCATGTTAGCGCGGACGTGAGGGAAGCGGGCGCCGTGCTCTTTCCAGAGCTGGCTGACGACGGGACTCACGAGGGAGCCACCGCCGTAGGTGAGCAGACCGGTAGCTTCATCGTATTTGGTCTCTTGGAAGTGGGTCATGTTGATAGTCAGCCCGGCATTGGGCAGACTGTAGGAGCCGTAGCAGTGGCCGCCGTCACGGGCCGCAACGAGTACCTTGGCCTCCCGGGCGCAGGCTAGAGCGGCGGCTACCTCATCGGTAGTGCGCGGCCAGGCGACGCCGGCCGGGGTGGGGGCGATGCGGCGCTGCCACGGGAGGATGTCGGTCGGGAATGACGCGTTGGTTTCGGGGAACGAAGTGAGGAGACCGGCCGTTTCGAGGCAGGTCTCTAGGCCTTGAGCCTGTGTGCACGAAGCGAGGGTTGCCGTCGCAAAAGCGGCGAGACTGAAAAGACGAGCCATGGTGAATGAATGCAGTAGGAAAGGAGAGACTGAAGTTGGACTGGCAGAACTTGGAAGCTTCAAGAGAGCATCTTGCCTCGAAAACCACGCACCCGGGGCTTTGCTTTATACCTCATCTTCCGTCCCGTTCCCCCTAATTCCCAACGTTCTATCATGATTTCTTGGCATCGTCTAGTTGCACCACGCCGCCGGGCAGTTCTACCGCAAGTTGTAACGGAAGCATCCGCACGCAGAGCTCGGCAGTACCGGACACTGGATGAACTGCTGTGGTGGTATTGGTAAAGGGGTTGAGTAGCGACATGCTCGCCCGTAGAGTGGCCCATCATGCCAACTGCAATAAAGTTGCAGAAACCTTTTTAGATTGTTTCCCAGCTTTTCTGCAGATAGAGTTCAGCTTGGAATCAGGGATGATCCGCGTCGCTGGGCTTGCGGAGAAGACGTTGTTAGGCGCTCGAGTCATTGACTTTCGACAGGCACTGGGCAGCATTAAGAATTTCTGCTCGCTATGGGGAGCTCACAGCCATCACAGAGCCTAAGACATAGAGAGAGGTTTCCGCCAACTTATTACCTCATTAGCGCACGCAGAACTGCAGCGAACACGCCCTATGCTGCGTGTCACTCTTCAGTGTATCCGTAGACCAAGCAAGTTGTGCCGTACTCACAACTGGGGGCCAGGGTGTTTCTTAGGCGGCTCAAACATCGACGCACTGCCACGGAGCATCGCGACGCCAAGACAGACTATCCCCTGGGACATATTGCAGGATGGAATTATAAAGTTTCTGGGGACGAAGGAGATGATTTTGCACCATACACAATACCGCGATTCGCCGAATTCTCTCCCTAAGCGTGTTCCACCTGTCTGGTCTGATGGCGGAGCACGTCTTGGAAATTTGACCGTTTGGATGAAGGTGAGTGCCAAGGCAACTCAATGAGATGAAGTTGGACAACTCGATACGCGTACTAAACACGACAAGACGATATTGGTTTATGGACTTGAGTCCTGGTAAACGAGAGTTACTCGCGACTGTATTCCAATGCGTCATTGACTTCCTCGTCATGAGGTACGTGCGAGACCACAACCCGACTCCCAATGGCATAGCCTCTATAGTTTGCAAAATCGGCTAAGCCAATCACAGAACACAAACTCTGGATAAGGTTGTATAGTGTAGCGGTTATCACTCCAGATTTTGATTGCCTCCAAATTTCTGGTAACCCCGGTTCGAACCCGGGTACGACCTCATACTTTTGCCATTTTGCACTCGTTCCTCGGATATTCTTGCTAGTGAGCTGTGATGCTCACACTAGGATTCCAGTTACTTAAATAGTAGAGTTTCGCAGCACATGGGGTTGGCGTTTTTGTGGTTGGTTGTCACCGAGCTCGTCCGTTCTTTTGTTATACTTTTATGTCTGTACGCAAAGCTTGACAAAGTCATCGGATAACTCTAGCGAACATTTTACTGAGGTGCTTGCGCTTTTCATGCCCACCCGAAACTCTTATCATTCTAGATGGCTACTTTACTTGAACACCTGATAGGATGCATTCACTCACGCTAACTGCCTCTTTCATGTTCCCGTCAACTGCCAATCGTCACCTTCTCGTGCGCAAGACAACTCAAGACCCAGCGTGTGCGATCGGAGCAGGCATGTCGAGCTTCTTTCGGTCTTTGCGACACTACTTGCCGGAGCATCCCTGCATTCACCTCGCGTGCAAGTCGCCCAACAACCAACATTCCCGCGGGATGGCACATCGTTCCCATCTGATATTTATGCATCACAATCTTGACTCGAGAGAGTGATAGAGTTTGTGGTGATGTGCGGGTGTTCAACCTAAATGCACTGACGTCGATACCGACAGCTCGGAGCCGACGTGTGACAGCTGGTCAAGTCCAGCAAGGCAGATTTGTCAACGGCCCGTATAGTTGCATCGTCGAACGCTGGGCATGGTGTTTGGAAATATGCATGTTTCCCAATACCCCTGGGATCATTGAGCGGAATGACCAAGTGTTCTGGAGATCAAGTCAGTGACTGAGAGTAAGCTTAAAGGCAACTTTATGCGCCTCATAGTCTGGTCTCGGAGCATACTTGAGCTGTTTTAGCAGGCCCAAGCTCTTCCACCTAATACTTGTCTCTGGAGCACTTTTATTTTCGGTTGGAGCAAGCCCTAGCAGTTGCTTCACATCCGGTATGACACGCTTCAAGTCCTCGAAACCCAAGTTGAAGCCAGAACACGACAGATCAGAAAGCAAGCACCCGCCCGCTTACTCTCATCGTCTTCAACAAGGCCTGGGCTTTCTCAGTCTCGCAATCGTAGGCGGCGGAACTGCTTTGGTCCTCGCAATCCTAGGTTTCCTCCTCTTCCTATGGACCGGCGAAGGCTCGCAAGACGGCAGGAAAGCCACGGCGCTTTGGCGATGGATCATGCTCAACCAACAAATCACGCAGGCCATCACCCTATCAACAGTCTTACTACGTATAGCAGTCACAGCACAGGCGTCCATCTACACAAGCCTCCTTGCTGGTGTTGTTCTAGAAAAGCATGGCGTACCTCTGTTTCGAGTCGCCGAGATGTCTGTCATCCGGTGTACCAATGACGGGCCTTTCCAATTGACTTGGTTACTGCTGACTTCGGCACGGAAAGCATACATGCAGACCGGGCTGGCCATCCTTCTATTGCTCACAACGTTCGTTGTTCAATTCCCGTCGACTCTGTTGGTGTCTGACTTGGGTACCGATGACCTTGTCGGTGATGCTAAGGCGAGAAAGCTCGAAGTGCACTTAGCGGCGAGGTCATCTCGCTGAATAGGCAGATGAATAATTGGATCAGTCGCCCGACAGTATATGTACCATTTGGCGAGTTGCCCTCAGAGGCAAATACGATGACAGACAATCAGTCCAGCTACAGCGATACGGGCATCGTAAGAAGAACGTTCCTCCCCCTCTCAACATCACAAATGTCCACATTACGCCAGTACGACGGCGGTGCCTACGGTTTCGAATCACGCTTTGTCTGTCTCCGTCCCTCGGTGTCTGCCTTCCTCTCGGTGACGACTCCTGCACCGGACACAGATACTGTCCCTTTTCTACCTAAAAGTGGCGGGCAGTTTGTCATATGAGTCCATGTTCCGCGAAGCGGGTCTCTCGCCAGCAGAAAATTGCCAAAATGGGAATTGTTTCCCGTCAAGCTTTAACTGTTCACTCCCTCAGTTTCAGTACACCGAAATGCAAGCACGGCAGGGCTTTACGAACACCTTGTGCATCCCCAATGGCACAGCCGCACGCCCGAATGTTCGAAATTACACCATCTCAGAGAACCTAATCACGCCGTACTCCCAGGTCTTCCTTTTCTTAAGGAATCAAGGTACCCATGATCTTTGGAAAGGGCCAGGCAATCGCGTCCTGGCGGTGATATTCGGGCTGAATAATGTTACTTCTACTGATGGAGACTGGCTTACGTATAATCGTCCCATCGGAGGAAGACTTCCCACAGGGGAAAAGATCGAGACGGGCGTATTGAGGCTGGATATGTCGCTATATTTCCAACAGTTGGCCTTCAACTTTGCGGAAGTCAAGCTTTCCAGCAAGAAGGACTTGAAAGAGTCGCAGGTAACCTGGACTTCGGAGGCCAAGGCCTGGAATACAAAGAATGTTCAAAGACTCATGGGCATCGGAGCCCACGGGAAGAGCAGCTGCGGGATCTTCTCGGTGGACTCGGTGCAGAACCCGCGCCACCTGAGCGCTACGCAATTCCTGACAAACAAGCTCATAAACGACTCATACAACTCGCCCCGAACTTTCAAGTTTTCCCTCTTCATGGACCCTCAAGACAGCGGTAATTCTCCCATTAAGCCGCACGTCGAGTACCAGGCCATCTTTGCAGATATTCTCAACGTCACCAACCGTCCTGGCGTAGCGATGGAGTCCACCTTGACAGCCCTCTCGGGCTCTATCATCAATGAGGCACTTCCGCAGTTTGACGTCCAGTCCAGCGCCATCCTGACCTCCTCAGTGCGAGTCTTGACGCCAAAGAGCCTTCGGAAATTGCTCATCATCTTTGGCGTCATGACTTTGAACATGGCGTGCGGCCTGGCCGTGGTGCTCGTTTTCATGGTGCAGAGTCGATATTTAAGCCAAGGGAATTACTGGCAGGGCGTGGCGCAAATTGTGTCTGATGAAACGGCATGGATCCTGGAGGGGGCTACGGACGCAAGTGATGGCCATGTCGAGGATGAGGTAAGAGGCTCAAACCATCTCGTCTGTATTAGTCGTTCAGATAGGAGTGGACGGGTGCGTGTGGCCCCCGTTAAATCTGTTTAGGTGATTTCAATGTTATCATTAACATCGTTCTTTGACTCCGCCAGCTACATCGAGTACACACGCAACACTGCCTTGTGACAAATATGATTATTGGTTGGTTTGGAGGCGATAGAGGATTGAGAAATATTGATGGATTTGCTGCATTGAATCTTGTGATAACATGAATAAAGGCATTACGCTTGAGCTCACAGGAAGCCTTTTCCGTCTTGTACATATATGCGTGGATAGTTCAATAACAAATACATCTATGTCGCATAGACTTAGTTGGCAAGGTGTTTACACAGGCACTAAGCAGTGTGAAATATCAATAAGGTAGTTGAGTAGACGAGTTAGCCAGCACAACTATTTGGGGAAAGTTAACGAATACGTCGAATGATGGCCCGATCTTTGGTCATGTCTGTAGCGTAGTGACCTGAAATATATTACCTTAGCTGTCTTGGTCTTGACCACATACTAGTAGACAAGGATAGTTTCACTCTGTTCGCAAGAAGCGAAGTTTCGAGAGGCAGATCAGAGAAACGCAGTAGCTCATACATATTAGGCACGTTGTAAATAGGGTCACTTTACTGATATTAACCAGATATCTGCCCTTATTCTCATATACTCTTCGAATCATTTCCCATTCACCTCTCCCCCTTTTTGTACCCTCCTCACCATGGCACATCCTTATCAGAGCCATCTCGCATTGACGACATTACTTCTCAATAATCAAAAGGACTTCAGGCCGACAACCTGGTCCCAGTATTAAAGCTGTAATGAGTGTGCATCTACTCGTCATCGTTGATGTCGATGACGGTCTTCTTCCACTGGCGGGCGGGGATCTTGCGCTTGAACATAATGTCGATCTCACGGAAGGAGCGGCCCTTCATCTCAGGCAGGTAGAAGAAAGCAACGACGAAGCAGACGAAACCAGTGGCACCCCAGACGTAACCACACTTGCCGCCCAAGTTGACACCCTATTGCGTGTGTTAGTAAATGTGGTTCTCCATACAGGATGAGAGAAGAAGCTTACAGTGGAGTTAAGCATGTAGGTGGCGAGGAAAATGCAGGGAATGTTGACAACGTAGTAGGCGGCACGGCCGATACCAGTGGTCAAGGGACGAAGACGAATGGACGATGTCTCGGCAATGACGACCCACGAAGCGGGGGCGGGTCCAAGGGTGAAACCGACAGAGACGATGAGACCCAAAGAGGCCATCGCCAGGGAGGCGGCGGTGGACTTGCCGACGGAACCGGCGATACCGAGAGCGATGAGGAAGGCGACGTTGATGAGCGAACCCCAGACGTAGATTGTGCGGCGGCCGAGATAGGTCGTGAGAATCCAGGAAAGCATGACGAAGACGGTCTGGAGGGCGGAGGTGATGAGACCAAGAGCGAAGGCAAGCTGGGAGCCAATGCCGGCCTCTGTTCATGTGTTAGTCACCGCATAACTTCAGAAAGGAAGAAGAGATGAAAACTTACGTCTGAAGAAGTAAACAGCCTGGTTGGCGATGAGGTTACCAGTAAGATTCTGGGCGGCGTAGACACCACAGACAATGAGGGTGCGGTATCTGTCGGTGCCCTTGAAAAGCTCAGCGTAGCTGGGGTCCTTGACGTCCTTCTCAAGCTCAATGGTACGTCGCATCATGGCAACAGACTCCTCGACGTTGACATTGGCCGACGAACGTCCAAGACGACGAACCGAAATTGCGGCCTCTTCGAGACGTCCCTTGCGAACCAACCACCAAGGAGACTCGGGAGCGAGGAAGAGAAGAATGGCGAGAGGAGTGGGGAACATCCACTGAAGGGCGATAGGGACCCTGTAGGCGCTGGAGTCTCTCTTGCTCTCGTAGACGTAGCAGACACCACCGACGATAATGGCACCAATGGCCCAGAACATCTGAAGCATCTGGGTGGCCGGGGCTCTCAGGCGCATGGGCACAATCTCAGAGCAGTAGGCGGGCGCGTTGGCGATGAAGATACCCCAGGGAATGCCCTCGAGAAGCTGGCTGACAAACATGACAGCGAGCGAGTTGGCAAAGAAGAAGACGAAGATGAAGGCGTTGAGGAACATGAGGCCGGAGATGGTGGCCCAGCGGTATCCGATGCGACTGGTGATGGGACCGGCGATACAGACACCGATGATGGCGCCGAGAGGACCACCCATCTGAAGAGCGGATTGCCACGATGCCTCAATCTGCTTGCCGTCCTCCGCTTCGACACCGAATTTGTCCTTGAACTCGTCCATGGCAACGAAAGCACCCATGAGGAAGACGCAGTAAGATTCCATGATCTGGAAAACCATTGTTATTAGCTGATAGTGGTCTGATTTGTGGGACAGGCCAGCCAGAGTTACTTACAATCGTGGTAGACATGATAAAAGCCCAGAGGGAGGCCATGGGGTAGGCCTTGACGGCCTCAATGACTCCCATGTTGTGCTCAGCCTGCTCAGCCTCGATGGCATCAGCCTTGTAGGAGGCGGGCGATGCCTTCTCGTCGAGGTCGGCGACATGGTCAATGTCGCCATAGGCCTCGACCTTTGCCGGGTCGCTGTGCGACTTGGAGTCGATGGTGGTGCTCATGTTTGTTGACTCTCTTTGGAACCTCGCCGAGAAATTGGAGTTGGAGGTTGTTTGTGGCCGGGTCTTGTTGGTGAAGAGGAGGAGGGGGACGAGGGAACGCGAGCAAGCAAGAACAGAGAAGAGACGAAAGCCAAGAGAGAGAGAGGGTGGTAATGGGCAAGCTGTTTAATAAAGGTCTTGTCTTACTCCCTAGTTCCCGTTTTCCTACATGCCCAATGGAACTTTGTCTTAAGACTTAACCCCAGTCGGGTGTCATTACGCTAGTGCAACTTGAACCAACGCGAACGTATGAAAAAAGGTGGACGGGGATCTGAATCCCGCAAGGAATCCTCACAAGTGCAATCTGGGCACTTTGGGGTTCCCCAAACGTCCTCAACCCCGCCCCCCGCATTGGTCCATAGACCCGTTTCCACATGAGCCTGGGGAATGGGGAAGAAGGGCGGGTGACACTCTGGGGGATCGAATATCGGCTGATGATGAACCGAGCCCGGTCAGATATTCTCCTATGCGCCGACGCGCTCCAATGGGGGTGGGAGGTTGCTCAAGGTTCTTGGAGAAACGGCGCAGTTGGACCAGTTAGGACCACTAGTCAGGGTCCGGCAAACTTATCCCATCGGCCCTTTCACCAACGGGGGCCTTGTCACAAACTCGGGGCTCTTTTCGCTCTTGGGGTTAGTTTCCCAACTTCCCCAGTACGCCGCGTTGCTTAACTTGCTTGGCTGCTTGGATGGACGCGGCTCCTTAGCTTCCCATGTGACCGCGGCGGCCACTTACTGAAACGGCGAGTTGCGAAACTAAGTACTTTCTCGACGTCTTCCACCCTCCATCGTCGGCTCTCATTAGGGCGCGTCGTAGCACACCCGTTGGACCGTCGAGATGGGAAAGGCGCAGAGGCGTAGCCGCCTGTAGGCACGACGCCGCACCGCGTCGCGAAATACGGGTTCAGCCGCCCCCCTCTTCGGCATCTCGGTGAACACTGGGCCGTGTCCCACCGAGTGTTCATGTTGTTTTGCAGCCGCTGCAGTTGCAAAGGACGACGAACCCCAGCTACAGGCCCTCTCTTCAACGTTCTCCAGTGATCTCCCTTCGCTTCGACAGCTGAATGTGCCAACGTGGTCTCAGACCATGGTCCATGTCAGCAACCAAGCGCTAGTTCTCCGCGAAATTAGCTTCCAATGCAGTCAAAATGCACACCCGTTCCACCCAGCTGCGAGATCCGTCTCCACGGGTCCGGGGCGAAGACAAAGACCCAATAGCTTAATCAGGTCTCCTCAAAAGGCACGAGGCGGACGAACCAGTCTGACATTTGGAAGCCGCCAGGCCTCCGAGCTGAAGCGCCTTGCGCGCTCGAGGTTCCCGGGAAACCGGCAAGGGTTTCTTCACGTTGGTGCCAACCGAGCCAATGATGGCCACGGTGTCACCCAAATTGGCGATATTACCAATTTTGCGAAAACCAAGGGGCCAATGAACTCCAAGAAGAGAGGCTGGGACGCGTTTGCGGACATCGCCTTGCGGACAATCGTTCCCTTGTGGGCGATACCAGCAACGTGGCACCGGGGATGATCACGATGTCGACAAAAGTCGTGCCATGGTCGCGCTAAACCATGATGATTTCAGCTTCATGTTGATGAAATTCTTGTTGGGAACTCCACAAAGGGTCTGGAATTGGCTCGGTTGCAGGGCTCGCCCGTTCACAGACAGCCGCAGCGATTTGGCTGGATGGCTTCTAGGAAACGGGTCAAATATGGCTTGAACCAACAACACTTCAGTTCGCGCTGGTCATCAAATTCATTCATGTTAGAGTTTCTTCCATTTCTATCGACTTAGCTGCTACTAATGGATCTACCTATGTTAGGAAAGATGTTCTGTGTATCCTTACCTTATGGGCTGGAGAACGAGCAGCATCATGTCTGGATAGTTTGATCCTGAGAAGAGCATCTGGACGAGTACCAAATAAAACCGCCTACTATCCGCTATGCGAGGAAAAATCATGGTTAATTTGATGCGCAATGTCAGCCGATCATGATGGAACTGGAGGATTTGAAGCACGGCGAAATCACGTGCAGTTGTTACGCAAATGTTTGATGTTGCATTTGGCCGAAAAGACTTTGATTATTCACCTGAACCTGAATGGTCCCGTGACGACGTTTATCCTGCAATCTGTGTAACAGCGCTCTGCCCCTCATTCAGTCCACAACATCATATGTAAGGTAGATATAACATGCCCGCTGGATTGGTATGTTTCTCTCCGTGAGGTGTCATGTGAGATGCCGAGATCCGCATTGTTGGTCACGGTGCACCGATTGTCCTGCAAGACGGTCACTTTGGTACAAAGACCACGTTTCCAGTCTCCCACCGGGGTATTCCACAGAGCCAATGTATCTGTACTCCGTGCCTTAGCTCACATCAACTTTAGGTTTGAACATCGCGTAAACTACACGATGCTGTGACTGGTGGGGTTGGATCGTGGAGATACACGCTAGGTTAGACATGTTCCAGATACGGGGTTGACCCGATGAAATAGAATTGTTGACATCTCGGTTGCCTCCACGATACCGAAAAGACATCGGTGCCCCGGGTCTGAGACCGTCTGGCCAACTTGGTTTTCCCCAGTCTTCACGCTAACGTAGTTCTCTTTGAGTGCTTGGGCCCGCAAGAAAACTATCGCTGCCAGGGTTCTTAGCGTCGAATCTCGCGATATATCCACAACCCACAATTCAAAACATTGTGAAGTTGTGAAGCGAGTTCGGCTCGTGATCATGTCCACACTAGCCCACGCACTCTTTCCACCTGTAATGTTAGGAATAGCGGCGCCGAAAATCGAGCATCCACTTCCAGCCCCTCGGGTTTCTGAGGACCTACATCACGGAAGGGTGGCCGAGTTGGTTATGGCGCCAGGTTAAGGTCAGCTTAACATCTGTTTCCTGGTGGGGCAACCCGCGCGAGTTCGAGTCTCGTCCCTTTCATTTTGCTGTCTATGTATATCTGCAACCTTTTTTGGTTGTGTGATGCCTGTTGATAACCTACTGACTGGTAAGTAAGATTCCTCTAAGGAGGTCTAGAACTTTTCCTGGTGGCTGTAAATACATGTATATGAACCGATCAGGATATCGAGGGTCTTGACGTTGTCAGCATATGAAATTCTTTTCTCGCGCTAGGGAATCAGTGTTGCTTCAGTCTCCAATCTCCATATACGGGTGTATAAAGGACCACGCGTAGCTAAAAGGCGAGGTTTCTAGATCAAGTATCCCCATCACTCACGACCTGAATCTATTGGCTTCTGTCCCACCCAGGAATAATATGTGCTATAGGCATGCACGTCCAGATCTTTGATTGCGTTCCGAACGGATGCGAGAAATACCTCGATCTCAGTCCGATCCATCCCCAGAGTTACCAACGGCTTACTTGCAGCCGCCCCCAAGAAGTCCCCTGTCACTGAGCGCATGTAATGCCCAACCAGGCGCTTCGTCTTGTCGAGAGGTCATCGTCCGACCGGCACTTTGTATGATATCGCCTTAACGTTGACAAAGCCGGCGTTACTCATGAGGGCGCCGATGCGCGGGGCGACTTGGATGTCAATCTTCATCTTGTGCATGGCGTCGCGAATCTTGGACGAGAATTCGAGTAGGGGCCAGTCTTCGGGCATGGTCCCATCATTGCACTGCACGTTGGCACTGAAGTCCTGAGTTTCGATGAAGGCTCCAGGTTTGAGGTTGCTGCAAGGTGCGATCAGTGAGTACGAGGTTGCACACAAGTAGAGTTACAAGCAAGGAGGGTTGCAGAGTTTAAACTCACTCAAAGACTCGCTCTAGAAGCATTGGGAGTTCGTGCACAAGAGATGCCAAGTTCCGCATGTGTATGAGATCGAAATTGTTCCCTGACTAGGATTGCTTATTCTCAGCAAGAATATTCCTCAATTGAAAGAGTTCAAAAGTTTGTTACACCATCAAGCACTTACCAGCCAGTCATCTTCAACATCATCGACGAAGAACCGGACGTTAGAAGGCACCCTAAGCGTCAAGTCAGGACATCGTGACAACAAGACAGTTGAGCTGAGTGGACGTACCAGCTGGGCTGGATTGGAGATAAGTCCACGCCGGTGACCTCGGCGGAAGGGTAACGGTCTCCAACTGCGAACTTTTAATCATCATGTTCAACTCTCAATCGCGGCCACTCAGAATGAGTCAATGTCACACACCTTCCATCGCTCATATCCCTGCAAAGATACCTAGCAATCCATTCCAGCGTTGACAAATGACACACTTTGGCACAGAGTCTGGAAGGCAACTTACCAGTGCCCGTCCCAAGATCAATAATCTTACTGGGCGAGTCGCCGATCGGGGCATGGAACAACTTGCCATCAGTGAGTTCCATGACCATCGCATGCTTCATTTCTTCACGATTTTGTTCGATGTCATCGTTGGGGATGGGATATCTTCTATCTCGAAACGAGTCATAGCTTTGATTGTGTAACTTGATAAGCCTCTGAACAAAAGTCTGCGTGTGTCTATACATCCACTGTTTTGCTCGCGCAACCTACCGTCTGCCGTTCTCATAGGAATGTTCCAAGACCGACGAGGTGATTAAGGTTGAGCCCGATGATGAAGCATCCCACTCGCTGGGCTGAAAGGCATCATCGCTCAAGTCATCGCCGCCAGCTTCAATAATGTCCTGCGCTTGCTCCGGAGACTGCGCTGGACGTCCGTCATGCGGCACTCGTTCCGGACTTGCACTCAGCGGATATGTGTGACGTGGTCTATTGACTCAAGTGGTGATGTCGTGTAACTCGTGTTCACACGTAGTTGTCGTCGGCTGAGACTAACCCATGCGATCTTTGCCGTTCACGTACGGCTACTGACAGCCAAGCGGGGAAAGCGTGAGATCTCGGTCCTCCGGCGAGAAGTGGCGCAACTAGAGCCGAGTCATGGCTTGCGGAGCGGGCGTTGCGATAGCTCCTTACTTGACAACATACCGCTCTATGATTGGTACGCCTGTCTCTTAGTTGAGGGGCGTTTGTCTCATCGCTGGAATGGTCCTCATTGGTCCAGTCTGCCATCCTTTCAGTTGGATGGTTCCTTGAGGCTCGCCCCAAAAACATCATTATCTGCGATGCTCTGACATTCGCCATCCTCGAGCAACCGACGCTTCAGTAGGTAGGAACAGGGTGGTTTGTGCTGTCTCTCATTTCAAAGATTCACATGAGTATTGCTATTCCCTCCTTCTGGTTATCCGAGCCCGGCTCGCTTCGTCAGGTGTTTCAACCTCTTCTAAGATTTTCATTTTACTCGCACTGCGTTATTCACGCTCGCCTCGAAATTCAATGTCTCAATTCTCTCCGCGCCGCCGTAATGAACTCCACCTCGGCCCCGGTCCCGTAGTCGCTGCGCTCGGCTTACCGGGTAAAGTCCGCGAATTCAGCATCGCCGTCACGCCCTCTTCAAAAGAAAAAAGGACTCACTGCATTTCATGCTACATTTTGCCGTACACTCATGCTCTTGACCTTATATATGACTGGCCACCTTGACGGAGGGCAGCAATAACGAGCATCTTGCTTTCAAGGGACTTCTGTCAACTCGATCTGCCGCGGCTTGGCTGCGTTAGTGAGGATGATTCTGCGCAGAATCGCATGCTGGACGGGTGTTCCCGATATGCCCTTGTGTCGGAACTTGGCGAAGATGATCCGAGTCAATCAACACAAACGAGGCGGCTAGAAAGAAGGCGAATAATACCGCCAAGAAAGAGTCAGTACTGGCGGGCTACGTATCGGTCTCATGGTTTGTAACACGAACCCCATTACCATTGGTGGTTATGACTCACGATAGGATCAAGAAGATCAAAGCTGAATTGTGGGATCGATTTCAGCCGAAACGACCTCCGTAGGAAAGAGGATTCGGTGTGGTCCAACTCTCTAAATGGGACTAAAGTACCTCATTTCACATGCACATATGGTGATGCAGCAAAGCTCCGCTGATGTGTGCACGCCTACTATGAAAATAAATCCACGGCCAACACATCTTTGCGATTTTCATATGACTAAATGATATTCTGAGATTGAGCACTAGGTCGAAGGTCGGATACCGCAAAAATAACAACAAGTAGTGTTATTGATGGATTAATTATCGTGGTCACTTTCCATCCACATGCAGCCTGTCACCCAGCTACGAAGAACATTTTCCAGGTCACTTGGTTTGTTGCTCCCCATGCTTGAATTCATAGCGCACGTCTCCCAGCGACTAAGTGAAGGTAATATTGACATGGTTAACACTGAAGCGAATACGGCCAGTAAATGTTCTCCTCATGTTGACCGCAACATCCAAACACGCCCAGGGATTTTCAAGATTCAAACAATAATGAGACACATATGCCAATCCGGAAATGGGTCCCAAAAATATGTCTGTCGCCCGTCCCCGCAGCGCTTAAACTTGAGTGGGTGACATTGGGAGGCTGGGGGTGATGAAGCGGTTTCAGGCCCCGGGGACCTAGAAGCGCTGGCTGCAGGTCAGTCTCTAGCTCGTTTACTTTGTTTTCTTAGCGGGCTGTCTCGTTGGGGGATCTGTTGTTAAGGTTGGCCTGCAGCGAACCCTCGCAAAGAGACACATGCTATCTCAGCACCCAACGTTAAGATTCAAGGTGGAACTAATCAAGCAGATAACTTATTTCTTGAATTATTAAGAGTGTAAGAAATCCTTCGGTAGAGTTCGTTTCCGTCCAAACAATGGAATGAAAGTTCATGCCATGGCCACATGCCGCTTGACTTGTGAGCTGAGAGTCATGCCAGTGACACTTGTCATACCACGATACCCGACGTCAAAAGAAGTTTGGCGACACGGGCGAAAAGTTGGGATGAGTTCGATATCCGATGGGAAGAGCCTCGGAAGAAGACGAGTCACGCAGGGACCAGATCGAGTTCCAAGACCTTTTTTTGGTTGTGATGTTTGGGATCACCAGGGGATCATCCAGCAGAATCTCTGCCTGGTTGACGAGCATCATCAAGACCCATCTTCAACTTTGCTCAAACCCCATGGATTGCGCCCGTCTTCTAATGATCCTCCTCTCTTGAGAGCATGGTGTCAAAGGAGGAGCACGGCAGAAGTGGGCACGGCCAAAGTTGTTGCCGTTCGAAAATTGGCCTCCAACGTCTGAAAAATAAGCTTGGCAGTAAGATACAGGGGGTCGTGAAACTCTCCTTAGGGATGGTGGTGGGGTCGATTTCCTCGGAGCTTTGCCGCCGTCATGGGCACAATCTTTGATTCTCAGTGAGCCACCGCAGAGTCCGACGAAGAGACGACATGGAGAGATCCGAGACCCTGGCTCACACACGCAGATACTTACCATATGCTGTTGAGGTTCGGTAGACAATTCCGGCTTGGTTGGGCTGACGACCAGCTGAATCACTCCGGCCCCATCTTTCAAGCCCCCTGCTCTTGAGTCGATGATACTCCTCCACGCCTCCTTCACCAGCCCCAACCCGCCCCCCTCCACCGCCAATGTCCATGAAGAGCCTCACGAGGCTCGAAGTTGTAACAACAGGCGCCTAGCCAGGGGCTTCCCTGTCGCTTCTCACCAGATCCGGTCGTAATGTGGCTTCCCGATCAGGCCTAGGAGATGCAGCCGCAACAGCTTGGCAGCTTCATCGCACCCATGCGTCACGAACTTCAGACCTCCTTCGACGCGGAGTCGCCATCGCTTCCAAAACCCATCTTATCCATCGCTTCGGAAAGTCACCAAGAACGTTCGCGACGTTGACGTCTCAACCCGCCCCGTCTCGAACGCCCCATGTCATCCCATGTTGGCCGTCGCATGTAACCTACTTTTGGCCCTGGCCTGAAGTTCTTTGCAACTGCGACAGCTGGGCACCCGGGCCCAGGGGTGATGTTGAGAGCATCACATCACGAGAACAATGACAGGGGGGATTGAGGGATGGCGTAACATGGAGACGCAAACATGCCAATGCATCGATGCAATAACATCCGTCACCTAATGTGAACGGACTGGCAGATCGTCCGAAATATTCTATAAAGATCAGCTCGATCTTCCTCTTAGTACCGCTTCTTCATTGCTTTTCTCATCACGCTTCACAATCATTACAACCTTATTTGTTCTTTCTTCTCTTCTACAACAGCTGTGCTGTCTTCTATCTCTTCCAACGCATCTTGATCACTCATTCAATTTCATCCGGGTCCGTGTCCCTCTTTTCGTCTTTCACAACATCGACTACTTCTTAACGAACAATCTTTCGACTTTCAATATGAAGTTCTCTTCCGTCATCACTCTCGGCTTCGCCGCCCTCGCCACCGCTGCTCCTCTCGGCGCTCGCCAGGCCACCGTCTTCTCCACTCAGACCTTCAACGACCTCTCCATCAGCGGTGGTACCGCCGGTAACGCCAAGCAGGAGGCTCTCGACAAGCTCTCCGGTCTCCCCACCGACCTCAGCACCGTCGCCAAGGCCGACCTTGACTTCCTCAACAGCGTCAACTCCATCGCCAACGATGCCGAGAAGGAGGCCTTCAACCCTGCCATTGAGGGTGCCACCGGCGAGGAGGCCGACGCCCTCCAGCGCGGCAAGATCAAGAACAAGGTCCTCAAGCTCACCGCCACCATGCTGAAGCTGCAGGCTCAGGCGGCCCAGGGCGAGGATGTCGCCGACAAGATGGCCACCGAGCAGAAGAAGCTCGACAACAACATCTCCCAGGACGAGGCCGAGGCTGGCAATGCCTCCACCGCCCTTGACTTCGATGCCTCCACCGCATAAACGCCTTTAATCAGCGACAGAGGCCGTGGGTGTAATACCCTACGAGACTTTGAGGAGAAGGAAGGGAGAATAGTCGATGATCATGAAAGATTCACGAGACGAAAAGGTGCTGCGTGCCGGCTCGGATGATCTGATCAAGTGCTGGCCATTTTTAATTATTGGGGATGTATCGGTACAATTTAGTACGCTCTAATAAGTAAAAGAGATTAAAAAACACTTAAAAATACTTTCCTTTCGCTGTGAAATCCATCTCAATGTTTAACTTCTACAGCTGTTTTGCTACAGACCAAAGCCTACACACAGTAGCTACAGACTGAAGGACAATTGTATGTGATTTCTAAAGATTTTCAGAATTGCCAAGCCGTGATCAGCATTCTGTGACGGATGTTGCACGGATGCATGTCCTGCCGATGTACCGCCCCGGTGTGTTGTCGAATCACCATCACGGCCAAAAGGGGAACCCAGAGATGTTCCTCAAAGCTTAGATGGCTTGGCGAAGGGCTCCAATTCTACATTCAAGACAGTCGTCAGGCGTGAAAAAGTGTAGTAGAAACCCTGAATCAGTTAGCAATCGCCCTCAGCAACTTTCTTCAGAAAACCAACCTGTAGAGTCATCATTTCCACAACCTCCCGATCAGAGAAGTCCGCCTTGGCCTTTGCCTACAACTCGTCCGCAACCCCAGGTCCGTCGATGACAGCCTCAATGAAAAGCAGAAGGACTTTCTCTTTCTGGGTGAATAGTTCTGCCAAAGAGTCCAGCTTCCCTTGACCAGAGAAGTATCCCTTCTGCCTCCCAGCTTGGGCAATCACCTCGCGCTGGGCGTCAGTGACGCCCTCTTTAGCCGAGACTGCGCTGTGGTGCATCCACTCGTAGGTGGACCGGAACTTTGCCGTGCTCAGAAGAATCACCAACTCTCGGTTTTTGGAGGATAGCTCAAGATCTTTGAAATGAGCACCTGCGATTTTCGACCAGTGGTTGACCGTGGCCGGGCTATGGGAAAGAAGCTTTGAGATGTTGAGGGGAGTCCCCTTGACGTCGGGATAAGGAAGACGTGCCATGGCTACTGTATAGTTTCACGAATATAATACAGCCAAAAGAGCAAAATGGCTGAAAACTCGCGACCACTCTTCTGATATTAATTGTGTTCCAATTGCTCTCGTAGTTTTAAGCCTAGGATCAATGAGATGCGAGGTGTCTCGGCAGCCCCTATAACTGGTTAGTCACCCCGGCCGCGAGTTTATACCTCGGCTCCGTGTGGGGCCGACGGAGGCTACGCCGAAGCGGACTTAGAACGGACCAGCTAGTATGATTGTTACTCGTACACTCTTTCGCTTACTATGATAAGTTCGGAAATGCTTTCAAGTATATCGAACCTTCCATGAACTGATTCGTTCATCTTTCGCCTGCATAGCCGTCCACCTAGCCTTCAAAACCTGCACAGAGCCCTTTGGCTTTCTGTCCCGCGTAAAGACACCCTTCTTGTTTCCGTCCACGCGGGTGATACTCGAAGTTGTCTGGAAATCCGCAAAGTTCCAAACGTGCTCACCAACTACACTATTGACCCGATCAAATACTCGGTGGAACATTTCCAAGAACTTCCCTTGGTACTCCTCACTCCAGGGGACGTCACATACGGCGTGTAGCCCCGCCACGGCTTCCGCGCCGTACTCTGTCATGATCATGGGCTTGCCGTACTTGGCCTGCCATCCAAGCAAGTCCTTCTCCAGAACCTTCTCGGCCTCTTCTAGATCGCCTGTCTGGGAGTACCATCCATAGTAGCGGTTCAAACAGATGACGTCGAACAAGTCTGTCACGAGGTCCTTCTCGAACGTAGCAAAGCCCATGTTTGCAAAACACACCGGCCTCGTTGGGTCCAGCTCGCGGGTCAACGAGACCAGCGGCTCTAGGTACTCCCTCGCGCCGGGCTCCGCAGACGCAGGCTCGTTGGTGACCGTCCACATCACCACCGACGGATGGTTCTTGTCCCGCGCCACGAGCTCTCTGATAGCTTGATCATGCGCCGCCTGCGTCTTCTCGTTGCATGCATCGGGAGCGAAAGTTGGAGGTGCCTTAAGCCCGAACACACCAGCGATGATGCCGAGGTTGATTCCCACCGCCGGGGTCTCGTTGATGACGATGATGCCATGTCGATCGGCGTAGTCGAGAACTTCTTCGGCGTATGGGTAGTGAGCTGTACGGAAGGAGTTGGCTCCCATCCAGCGCATGAGGTGGAAGTCGTGTATCATGTAAGCCGGATCGAAACCCTTGCCGCGGATTGGCGAGTCTTCGTGCTTGCCGAAGCCCGTAAAGTAGAAGGGCTTTCCATTGATGAGAAACTGATTGCCTTTGACTGAGATTGTGCGGATGCCGAAGGGGAGTTCATAGGTGTCGAGAACATCGTCTTTGTCAGAGTCTGACAGTATCTCCACACGCAGTTGGTACAGATAAGCCGCGCCAGGTTGCCATAGACGTGCCGAGTTGATCGTCAGTTCGTCTTTCGTCCCATTCGCCTGGGCCACAGTCAACCCCTCCTCGTCAAGAACAGAGATCTTGACCTTTTCATCTCCCACCGGCTGCGAAGTCTGAACTTGATACTGAACTTTGCCTGCTCCCGACTCAGAGACGTCCGTTACGACAGTGATATCGCTGATGGACACGGCAGGCTTCGAACACAAGTACACGGATCGTGCAAGCCCAGAATAGTTGAAGAAGTCATGCTGATAGTTCTGTTTTCGCTTGCCGTTGGCGAGGGCCTCAATCTTGCCGGGAGGAATCGTCTCCCAGCTTAGCTCGTTGCTCACGGCCACCGTAAGGCGGAACCTCTCGCCAGGCTTGATGATGTCGGTGATGTCTGCCTCGAAGGGCGTGTATCCGCCAGCATGATCAGCGACCAGCTTGTCATTGGCGTAGACACGCCCGCGGTGTGTTGCTGCATCAAATCGCAAGAAATATCTCTGATCCGTGGGCGACCACCCGCGAGGTACTGTGACTTGGCGCTGATAGTAGACCCAACCAACGTGACTGCGTATCTTCTCCTCGGCAAGAATGTCGTTGTAGCTGGCAGGTACGGGTACTTGAAGCTTTGGTGGCAAGAGCTTAGACCATGGTGCATCTGCTTCAATGTCTGGCGACGATGCAATGGCAAAGTTCCAGATGCCGTCTAAAGACACTACGTCTCGAGTCGAGTTGGCTAGTGGTTTGAGCATATTTCTTGCTGGAAGAGATACTTGGCAATGAATCTTGGCAACGATGATTGGCGTTCTAGGTGATAAATCAAAGGTTGAGCGAACACTTTTACAAGGACGACAAGAGCATGCGTAACGTGGTATGGTCTTTCGGCTTTTCCGAAGTGTCGGTGGTTGAGATTGCCGGGAGCCGACCGGTGCCTTCAGCAACCAAAGGTCCGCACGTTCGATACTCCGCAGATCCCACACATCGCGTACCTTGTTCCGGAGATCGATGTCCCCTGGAAGAAGAGAGACAAGCCAGCTATATTCGTGCTGTGATTTGCCAATCCTAGGTTAATTCCAGTCCTACCCTCACTCCCGTCGAGAGTAGCCTTTAGCACCCGTCTATTCCCCCCAATGTTGTAACATTCGCAAAACATCATGTCAGATCAAAGATGAAATCAGATAGCCAGGCACAGGTTGCTACTAAAGTAGCTCCTGTCCAATATCCAGGCATTGCTGATTGGCGTTGTTCAAATGCCATCGTCTTGACTTGCGGGGTTCTGGGGAGTGTGGGGGACGACACTTGGCGGGAAAAGCTGGTACTTGAGGGAAATGCGGGGAACCGTTGGGGCACTGAGATGCAATCGAAAATTCCGTATTCCTTAGCCATGCCCAATCTGTATGAACTCTCTTCGACGAAGACTTGGTTAGCACATGTAGAGTTTCAAGCACATATGACCGCGAGTTTCGCACGGGAGACTAAAATGATGTTCAGAAGGCAGTTAAGGAACTAATGTCAACCTTGACTTTCGATTCGAAGCGAGGGTTTTATCTCGGGTGTTTGCTAACGCGTCAATCCTGGATGCGCAGGTTGAGAAGAATGATTTCATGAGTGCCAGTGGGGAGAGCTCTTAAACTGTTGAAGCGAGTGTGGTGCAATTTGCCAACTGACTCCGGTTTCTTGGCGCGTGCAGGCAGGCCATAGCAGTTTCTATCATCGGGTCTTCCACAACACTGACCGCAGAGTCAGGAAGCCACAGTCAACTTGTCGCGCTTTGATTGTCGTTGGTTGTGGTCAGAAGGTTATCAGGATTCTGCAAAGTTACCGCCAAGAAACCCATACTCACTCCAAGAAGGGCAAACATGACAATTGACACTGTATTATCTGATATCTTACAGTCGGGAGTATTGACGAATAGTTTAATCATCCCCGTCCATTCTAAACCGACCTGTGCTCAGAGCACTATTACTCTAGGCATGCCCAATGCCCAAATGAACTCAAGCGTTTTGAATCAGCAATTGCAACACTTCTCATTCTCCCCAACCATCAAACCGTTCTCCACTCCAGCTTTCTTGAAACGCCAGTGCTCGTAGCCATCGTCGTCAGACACCAGATTGTCCCACTTCAACGGTGGAAACCCACCAACCCCCCCCCCCCACCCAACTAGAACTGCACTTTGATAGTACCG